>JAHZTW010000003.1:9069241-9155824 GCA_020283515.1 Alliaria petiolata | reverse complement strand
ATCATTAGCTCTTAGGTTTTTGTGTATTTTCTTTGTAATACACATCCTATATATTTTGCTAATGTATATTTTGAATTCTTAAGGTATTTTTTGCTAATGTATCATTAATCAAATATTTTAATTCAAAAAGTTTTAAATTCAAATTTCATTATTTAATTTAATTTAAATTTAATATAATAAAAATTATAGACACAAAAAGATTTTCAAAATTTGTAATTGTTTTGTTACTAAACAACTACAAAAGCGTCACATATTAGTCACATAAATTTGCAACTAATTTGAGACCAAAAAAAAATTAAAACAAAATTCAGAAATAAATTATTTTTCTTTTAAATAGCCTAGATGCAAAAGAGTTCATATGTTTGTAACTAATTTGCGACTACAGTAGAAATACAGTCACATTTTAATCGCAGATTCTATCAACTAATTTGGCCCTAGGGGCCCTTGATATCTTAGGTCAAATACGCCTAGCTGGGTAAGACAGTCTCTGGAGTCAATCATTTGAGTATCTAGCGTGTTAACAGCAGGCAAAAAAGTGCTCAACATGGTGGGTAATCTGATTAAAATCCCCTCCTATCATCCACAGAAATATGTGAAGTGATAAATTTTGTTGCAAGTCCAAAAGCCCTACCCACAGATCGTTCCTTTCTGAGCCATGGTTCGCCGCATAGACAACAGTATAGTATAACTTACTTTGATTTGGTAATGTGACTTCACAGGTGAGTCTGCCGTGACTGATGCTTAACATAGACACTCACAGTATCTTTCCAAATAAGGATGATGCGCCCATCATCATCCATCGCATGATTAGAGGTAAAATTCCATCCTTGACAGATAGTTGACATTAACTGGTTCAAATTATGATCATTTATATGAATTTCCAATATAGCACCAAAAGTAGGCTGATGGCTATTAAGCCATTGACAAAAAAGCCTATGCTTGCCCAGGTTTTTAATGCCACAGACATTCCAAAAAAAGTATTTTACACTCATTAATTATTGGCAGGGCTCTCCATTGATGGGAGAAGATGACCTTGGGACAGAGGACCAAACGTATTTAATGCTGCAAAAGTAAGTGGGCAGTTGAGAGAATTGATGCCAAGAGATGGAATCAAAGGGTTAGAGCGAGATCTCTTTACTGAAAATTTTTCCTGTTTTTTTTTTTAGGGGAAGGGCTGTAAGGATATGGCTCTCCTGATGCCGTAATAGAAGCAGGAAGCCCCACAATCACAGATCCAAGCACAGCTGAAGATGAAGCAATGGAAGAGCTGGCCAAAGGGACCTTTAGCTGAGGTGGTCCCACACAACTTCAGAGTGACGAATAACTGCAGGTGAAGAAGGATCAGAAGCACATTTTGCTACAGACGCATTAGAAACATGAATTGCCTGAAAAGTTTGGATTGCCGGATCTACTTGCTTCAATAAGGGAGTCTGAGGTAAAGTTGAAGAGTTCTCATTTGTGCTCTTTCCGCCAAAAGATGTTGAGACACTGGTGGAACTCTCATTTGTAGTGTTAGCCTTTTTAGGCTGCAAGACTCTCTAGCCTTTCCTTTGTGTTTTGATGGTGTTACATGGCCTTTTTTCTTGGCAGGTGCTTGAGAGGGCATTGGGGGAGATAAGTGAAGGAAATTTTTAAATATATGCCCCAACTCTTTACAGTGAGAGCATGTAGGAGGTTCCCATGGATAGTCAATTTCGATTTCCACAACTTCTCCACTCTCTCTCTGAAATTCAACCACTTGCGACAAAGGAGTGGAAAGGTTGACTTCTACCTTGACATGTGCAACAGTTAGGCTGACAAGGTTCTTTGTGAAATCATCAGTTTATTTTGGTTCACCTACAAATCTTGCCACTAGACTTAGACCTTTCTGATGGCGCAGGTCAAGGGGAACACCAGTTAGGTGAGCCCAAATTTGAAAAGGCCTAAGGTCCGCGTTGACAGAAGAATGAGAAGATGTCCATGGAGCAGTATGAAACATAGAATCGCCAACATACCAGATACCCTTCTCAAGAATCTTATGCCGCAAATAGTCATTGGGTATCCTGACAATCATACATCGGGTAAGGGGGTTATTATGAATTTCCACTCTCCTACCTTTTCCCCATATATAAGTAAGCACACTTTCAATTTGGCTGTAGGGAGAAGGCCTTCCATTGAAGTAACAAACAATGAAGTCTTTGTGGAGCTCAGCACCACGCTGAAATACTTCATCAAGGATAATAACTCTTGGACGACCAGAATCAGCATAGGATATATGGGCTAATCTTGTAAGAGATCTGTCTCCAAAATGCCTAAATTTATCAGCTAAGGTTTGAGATGAGCGAGAAGGGTCAGCTGGATTTGGTCCTGCGTTGGGAGAGCAGCCTTGAACAGAGACATGTTTAGGCAACAAGGGGGCAGTATGAGCAGCAACACTGTTTGAGGCCCTGTCTGTGATGAGAGGAGAAGATGACTTTGGGGGAAGAACAATATAGTTCTCTGAGCCAACTAACCCAAGAGTAGATAGGGTATCTTTGAACAGCTGAGGAGAGGGAATAGTATTGTAATTCTCCACAGACGGAGCTGGAGTATTATCAACCACCTCAGTCATGGTAACTTCAGTAGTAGTTGTAGTAACAGTAGTAGATTCAACAGCAGTAAGAACTAGGAGTCTGGGTTTCAGATCCAGCTTTAATAGCCTTATGAGGAACATATCCTGGAGAAATCGAAGCAGCTTCAGTCATAGTGACCTCAACAGTAGCAACATAAGCAACTCCTTGAGAGGTAGAAGCCGAATGTAGATATGGAGTAGAGATTTATTTTTCAGGGGATGACAACGGCGGAAACTGAGATAAATAGAGAGAAGGCGGATCTGGCGGGTCAGGTGGCACAGGAGGGCGGGGAATGCTTTCACCGGCGGAGGTCACCGGAAAATTGACCCCGGAAGCGCGATCCAAAGGTAGCCAGCGATTCTTCATCGGAAACCGTGTCAGAGAGAAAAAGTTTTTAGATGTTTAGTGTGAACGAATTGGTTTGTATAGTATGTAAATACACGATCTTAGTTTAAAGTTTAGTTTTTGAGTTCAAAATTTAGTTTTTGGGTTTGAGATTATGATTTCATGTTAGAGTTTTGGAGTTTCAAAATTATATTTTTAATTTAGAAACCATATTACAGTATTGAAAATCTTTTTTTTAATATTGTAATTTCTAAACAGTCGAATGAATATATCATTTACAATTTTATGGAAATCAATTAACAAAATTAGACTAAAAATAATGATAAAACAACATCTTACGAAATGACTTAAAATTTATAAAATTAAAAATTATGAAATATTTTTTTGTCTGATTGGATAGATTCTGCAAAATATAGCATTATAAATTATTTGAAATAAATTTTGACTATGTTTTACATACTACTTGATATTTTATAAAAGAAAATTTAAAATCTATGAATAATTACAAGAAAGAAGTGACACAAAAACTATTTGGAAAAGATATTTAAATTTAAATTTTAATTATTTTTGGCTTATTTTCAATATATTTATGATACATATTGTGTTGTGAAACACTAATCATACGAAAAAATAAAATAAAAAAAAATAATTATTTGAGAAATCAAAAATATTATTAGCTATATAGTTGAATAATGTGAGAAATTAATTTAATCCAACTATTTCATAAATAATTTATTTGAAACTCATTTACTATTAAATGGATTTTTTAGTATTTTTTAATATAAAATGCAAATCTTTTTATGTTTTATTTACGGAATTACGTTTTCAAACACAATTCCACCATTGATACATCTATCCAGGAATTGTCGTGTCTCCATAGTGTTGTCGTATACACTTCAATATAACATTAATAAAATATGTATGTTTCCTTCAAAATATTCCCATCTTAATTAATTCATTATATATATATATATATATATTTAATTGGTAGTAATTATTTATACATGACAAAATTTGATCGATATAATTAACATGTGTCACGCTTATATTAATTAGCAATTTTAAAACTTTAAATTTTATATACTAAGATTAGAGAATTTCAATTCAAAACTATTTGGCAGTTAGTAGATTAATCCATATGTTTATATATTATTTAGAATTTTTACTAACTTTTGATGTGAAGTATTATTATTTAATACACCTTTTCGAGATATTGGTTATTTTTTCCATTAACTACACAATGCTCGGACATAAATTCATTGGAACCAATTTTGGATCGGATTAATTATAAATCAAGTTAGAAATATTGTAGATCGGACTCTAATATTGTATATAATATATTAGATTATAATTTTCCAAGTTCCAACACAAATCAAATGGAAACTGGATGAATTGATCTAAACCCCTTACATATTATTTATGATCTCTAATAAATTTTTGATATTAGATTTAGTGTGAACGAATTGGTTTGTATAGTGTATATATAGTATGTAAATACACGATCTTGAGTTTAAAGTTTAGTTTTTGAGTTCAAAAATTAGTTTTTGGGTTTGAGATTATGATTTCACGTTAGAGTTTTGGGTTTAATTTTTAGAATTTGGAGTTTCAAAATGATATTTTTAATTTAGAAACCATATTACAGTATTGATAATCCTTTTTCAATATTGTAATTTCTAAACAGTCGAATGAATATATCATTTACAATTTTATGGAAATCAATTTACAAAATTATAACTAAAAATAATGATAAAACAACATCTTACGAAATGACTTAAAATCTATAAAATTAAAATTATGAAATATTTTTTTGTCTGATTGGATAGGTTTTGCAAAATATCGCAGTATAAATTATTTGAATTAAATTTTGACTATGTTTTATATACTATTTGATATTTTATAAAAAAAAAAATTAAAATCTATGAATAATTACAAGAAAGAAGTGACACAAATACTATTTGGAAAAGAGATTTAAATTTAAATTTTAATTATTTTTGGCTTATTTTTCAATATATTTATAGTACATAGAAATCTAATGGTGTTGTGAAACACTAATCATAGGAAAAAATAAAATAAAAAAATTAATTATTTGCGAAATCAAAAATATTGTTAGCTATATAGTCAAATAATGTGAGAAATTAATTTAATCCAACTATTTCATAAATAATTTATTTGAAACTCATTTACTATTACATGGGTCTTTTTAGCATTTTTTTAAATATAAAATGCAAATATTTTTATGTTTTATTTACGGAATTATGTTTTCAAACACAACTCCATCATTGATACATCTATCCAGGAATTGTCGTCCTCCATAGTGTATTATATCTCATTATTATATTTCTATTGTTTGTCGTATACACTTCAATATAACATTAATAAACTATGCATGTTTCTTTCAAAATATTCCCATCTTAATTCATTATATATATCTATATATATTTTTATTTAATTGGTAGTAATTATTTATACATGACAAAATTTGATCGATTTAATCGGTGGAGGCGAAGTGGAGGTTTAGCGATTTTTTGGAAAGAAAGTAGATATTATTTTTCTTCATGAAGACAAAAATCTGTTGGATATGAAGATTTCAAGTGGATCGAAAACGTGGTTCGTATCTTGTATCTACGGTCATCCGGATACAAAATCACGACCACTATTATGGGAACGGCTAATGAGGATTGGAGTTGATAGAAGAGAGCTTTGGTGTATGATAGGAGATTTTAACGAAATTCTATCCAATGCAGAGAAGAAAGGCGGAGTCCACCGTCAGGCCTTTACCTTTCGGCCTTTCCGAAACATGTTGGATTACTGTGAGATGAAAGAGTTGGGCAGTAGAGGGAACAAATTCACCTGGAGGGGGACAAGAAACAAGCAAACTATCTTCTCACGTTTGGACAGATGTTTTGCCAACACGTCGTGGCATAATTTGTTCCCAAGTGCCCACCAATGGTTTCTGGAACGGCTGGGATCAGACCACCGACCGGTGCTGGTTAAATTTATGGGAGATGAAGAAGCTTTTTGGAGCCAGTTTCGCTTTGATAAGCGATGGGCTGAAGATCCGTCGTTTAAGGAGACTGTCAAAGAAGCTTGGAATGGACGAAACCCTCAAGCGATACACTCAACTATGGCAAGAATTGCAAACTGCAGGCGTGCTTTTAGTAGTTGGAAGAGAAAAAAAGGATCAAATTCTGCAGAGAGACTTCGCTTGGCTAGAGAGGAATTAGAATACGAAGAAGATAAGAGATTCCCCTGTTTTGCTAAAATAGTGAATCTGAAACAAGAAATTGCTGAAGCCTTCAGAGCTGAGGAGTTGTTCTGGAGTCAAAAGTGCCGAGATAATTGGCTGCTTGCAGGTGACAAGAATACAAAATACTATCAAGCGGCGGTTAAATCGACTAGAGTGAGAAATTCACTGCACTTCATCCTTGACGAGAAAGGACAGGAACAATTTTCGGAAAAAGGAAAAAGTGAAGTTGCAATTGCGATTTATTTAAGACTGAACAGTCAGCTTCAGTTTCAGAATTCTTTGAAGGCTTCACGGCTCGGGTTACAGATGTGATGAATGAAGATCTGGTGAGGGTTGTCTCTATGGATGAGTTACGTGAAGCTGTGTTTTCTATTGATAATGAAAAGGCACCAGGTCATGATGGTCTCACATGTTTCTTTTTTAAGAAATATTGGGAGATTATAAAGGATCAATTGTATAAAGATGTGCAGCTGTTCTTCGAAACAGGGGAACTGCAGGCTGAATGGAACCATACGCATAATACTTTGATCCCAAAGGTGACACCTCCAAGGAGAATGACAGACATGCGTCCGATTAGTCTATGCACTGTCTTGTACAAGATTATCTCTAAGATCATGGTGAATCGGCTAAAACACCATTTGATGGCAATTGTCTCACCAACTCAAAGCGCCTTTGTTGCAGAACGTTTGATCTCAGATAATATACTAATCGCTCACGAGGTAGTACATAGTCTCAACACTCATCCAGAGATTTCAGAGTGCTTTATGACTGTCAAGACTGACATGTCAAAAGCTTACGATCGTGTGGAGTGGACTTTTCTGAGGGCTATCCTTACTGCATTGGGCTTCGATTTAAGATGGGTTAAGTGGATAATGAGCTGTGTTGAGACAGTGACTTACTCAGTGCTAATTAATGGGCAACCATATGGATGCATAAAACCGGAGAGAGGAATACGGCAAGGAGATCCATTATCACCTTTTCTATTTGTCTTATGTACTGAGGCTCTAACCCATCTACTGGACAAGGCGGAGCAAAGACAGAAAATCACAGGAATAAGATTTCATCAGCAGGGTCCATCTATCAATCATATGCTGTTTGCCGATGATACCTTATTCATGTGTAAGGCGACAAAGGGAGAGACTAAGGAAGTCCTACGGTGCCTGGATGTGTATGGAAAAGTTTCAGGTCAGAAGATAAATGTTGCAAAGTCTGCAATAACTTTTGGAGTGAAAGTAGCGGATGAGATTAAACAATGGATCAAAAACAGGACCGGAATCCAGAAAGAAGGAGGTACGGGGAAGTACCTTGGGCTACAGGAATGTCTAAGTGGTTCGAAACAACAACTATTGGGCTATATTAAGGACAACTTTCAAAAGAGGTTAACAGGATGGTACGCAAAGAAACTCTCTCAAGGGGGAAAGAGGTGCTCCTCAAATCTGTGGCGATGGCAATGCCGGTCTTTGCAATGACATGTTTCAAACTTCCAGTGGAGCTCTGCAAGAAACTCACAAGTGCAATGATGGATTTTTGGTGGAATTCAGAAGATCACCAGAAAAAGATTCACTGGGTAGGATGGGAAAAGCTCACTTTGCCTAAACGATTAGGTGGAATTGGTTTTAGAGATCTTATATGTTTTAATCAGGCATGGAGGCTCTTACACGAACCAACCTCCATGCTGAGTCGGTTCTTCAAAAGTAGATATTTTGCTAATGAAGAGTTTTTAAAGGCACCTCTCGGTACAAGACCCTCTTACGCTTGGAGAAGCTTGATGTTTGGTAGAGTACTTTTAGCTAAAGGGCTCCGAAGAAGTATTGGGGATGGAAAGAATACATTGGTATGGGTGGATAACTGGCTTTATGATGGGAAGCCTTGCAGGCCAGGAGGTCGACACTCGCTGATGAATATCAATTTAAAAGTGGCGGCTTTGATTGACCCAACAGCAAGGAACTGGGACATGCAAGTTCTAAAGGAGTTGTTCACTCCAGATGATATTGGTTTGATCCGAGCCAAAAGACCAGCATTAGGAAGAAAAGATGGCTTCATTTGGGCTGAATCTAAAGACGGTATGTACACAGTTAAATCGGGCTATGACTTGAGTAGTAAACAAAAGCACTCGGATTTGTATAGACAAGCTGAAATGCAACCGTCGGTTAATGAGATTTCTGCAAGTGTATGGAAAGCTAAAACAGTCCCTAAAATCAGAGTTTTCCTATGGAAAGCTCTAAATGGGTCCCTTGCTGTTACAGAGCGCTTAAAAACTAGAGGTTTACGTTGTGATGAAGGGTGTTTTTTATGCTCTGCAGAGAAAGAAACAGTGAATCACATCCTTTTTCAATGTCCGGTTGCGAGACAGGTGTGGGCCCTTTCAAACGTGCCAACGCCAGAGAATGGCTTTGGGGAATCTATCCACGGTAATGTGTACCATCTAATTCAGGTTGCTAGGAACAATGCTTTGCCGGAAGAGATCCGACTGGTACCTCCATGGATTATGTGGATTCTTTGGAAAAACAGAAATAATGGAGTAATGCTCAAAATAAAACACAAGAAGCAGAGGTGAAGCTTCCAGCCAACATAGTCAAGTGGAAACCACCGGAAAGAGGAAGGTTGAAATGCAATATTGGCTTTTCATGGTCTCAAGGTAAAGCTCTGTCGGGAGCATCCTGGGTTTTAAGAGACGAAACTGTATCGGTCCTTAATCACAGTCGGCGCTCTTTTTCACAAGTGATATCGGTCCTTGAAGCAAAGGTAAAGAGTTGGGAATGGGCTCTGGAAAGTATGAGCAGCCTTCATTACACGAACGTCACCTTTGCGGCTTCATCAATGGAGATAATTAAAGCTCTACACAAACCGAGAGAATGGCCATCTTTATTGGGGTATACAATGGCTCTATTTCGACTTACAGATAACCACAGAGGCTGGGATATTCTCTTCGAAGAACCGCAATGTAATAGAGGAGCGTTTGAAATTGCTAAGATTGTGATTTCGGACAATAGATTAACGTCCTATGTTGCTCAGGGAGGTCCGAGATGGCTGAGGGATTTGTTAGAGAATGAGAAAGAGGTGGATCTTACTGCTCAGTAATGATCGAATCTCATTTATTTCTATGCGTATGGTTGCTTGGCCTCTGTTTTTGGGGCTTTCTTATGGTACTCTGTTTCAATGGCCAGTGATAGTTTTATCACTTGGTTTCCTTTCTCTGTTTCGGTTTGAACATTTTTGGCAGTTAGTAGATTAATCCATATGTTTATATATTATTTAGAATTTTTACTAACTTTTGATTTGAAGTATTATTATTTAATACACCTTTTTGAGATATTTGTTATTTTTGCCATTAACTGCACAATGCTCGGACATAAATTCATTGGAACCAATTTTGGATCGGATTAATTGTAAATCAAGTTAGAAATTGTAGATCGGACTATAATATTGTATATAATATATTAGATTATAAGTTTGCAAGTTCCAACACAAATCAAATGGAAAATGAATGAATTGATCTAAGGGAAAATTAGAAATAAAGGATGTTTTTAGTACTTTTTTGTCCATCTACACCTTTATTTATAATTGTTGGTGACTTATTTTTTATATTAATTGAAATACAAATGTACCCTCTTAATCTATTAATTATTTTTTGAATATATAATTATAAAATATAAAACCCTCTTTTGATTATTATCTAAAATCACATAAAAAAGTTGGGCTTCAAAATCTTGTAAGACCCACTTTGGTACCGGAAAACAAAAATTATACTTCCTCCCCAAAATCGACCTTCTTCTTCCTCACCTAAATCGATCCTCTCAAATTCTCTCGTTCAATTCTTCTTCTTCACCAAAATCGATTTTCCTCTTCCTCACCTACATCAATTCTTTTTCTTTTTGTCCCTCCACTTTCTCCATCAAGGTGTAACCAAAATTTCTTTTTTGTTACTTGATCAACAATAAATCTGCACTCGTTGCCAAATGATCTCCATATACCGCAAGTCACATAAATTTCATGCATATTTACCTATGATGACAAAAAAAAATAATCAATTCTCCCAAATAGAATTGGCACAGATCAATTTGTGGTAAAACAAACAACAAATTCAATAAACTCACCAGATTTATGTGAAATCTATTCAATCCTTTTTGGTTTAGACAATTGATTTTTGCAGAAATCTGAATGAATCATAAACACAGAAATATAGTTAAGAAACAGCGTGAAAGATGAAGAGAAGATATTTTCTAAAACTTAATTCTAAAACTCGCAGAAGACACCTTCTAAATTTCGCAGAACACGTACATTATGCAGAATGTATATTCTACGGAGTCGCAGAAAACGTACATTATGCAAAATGTAAATTCTACGAAATCGCAGAACAAGTACATTATGCAGAATGTAAATTTTACGAAATCGCATAATACATACATTATGCAGAATGTATATTCTACGGATTCGCAGAACATATAAAAACTGAAGAAGACACGTTCTGCAATTCGCAAATCATAGAGAATGCGCAGAAGACACCTTCTGAATTTCGCAGAACAGATCGAAAAATATTTGTAAATATTTTTTTATTACGTTTTTGGAAAAATAAAAAAATTATGTTTCCTTAAATATTTATTTTTTCCTTTTAAGTATTTAAATTAATATTAAAAACAAATTTTACAAATAAATAAAATATTAAAATATATGATTGTGGGGGTAGTTTAGGCACAATTGTACCTACTAAAATAAAGGTGTAGATGCACAAGAGAGTACTAAAAACATCCTTTATTTCCAATTTTCCCTTGATCTAAACCCCTAACATATTATTTATGATCTCTAATAATTTTTTGATATGAGATTTAGTGTGAACGAATTGGTTTGTATAGTGTATATATAGTATGTAAATACACGATCTTCAGTTTAAAGTTTAGTTTTTGAGTTCAAAATTTAGTTTTTGGGTTTGAGATTATGATTTCATGTTAGAGTTTTGGGTTTAATTTTTAGAATTTAAAGTTTCAAAATGATATTTTTGATTTAGAAACCATATTACAGTATTGAAAAATCTTTTTCAATATTGTAATTTCTAAACAGTCGAATGAATATATCTTTTTACAATTTTATGGAAATCAATTAACAAAATTATAACTAAAAATAATGATAAAACAACATCTTACGAAATGACTTAAAATCTATATTATTTATGATCTCTAATAAATTTTTGATATGAGATAGAATTTTCCAAAAGTGGAGTTTTAGGTTTTAAACCACCACAAAAAAAAAAAAAAAAATTGAAAATAAAGGATGTTTTTAGTACTCTCTTGTCCATCTATACCTTTATTTGCAATTGTCGGTGACTTATTTTTTATATTAATTGAAATCCAATTGTACCCTCTTAATTTATTAATTATTTTTTGAATATAATTATAATATATAATACCCTCTTTTGATTATATTTTCTCACCAAAATCGACCTTCTTCTTCCTCACCCTAAATCAATCTTCTCAATTTCTCTCGTTCAATTCTTCTTCTTCACCAAAATCGATGATGAACAAAAAATTTATCTATGATGAACAAATTTTTTTAATCAATTCTCCCAAATAGATTTGTCAAAGATCAATTTGTGGTAAAACAAACAACAAATTCAATAAACTCACCAGATTTATGAGAAATCTATCCAATTGTTTTTGGTTTAGACAATTAATTTTTGCAGAAATATGAATGAATCATAAACACATGAATAGAGTTAAGAAACAGCGTGGAAGATGAAGAGAAGAGATGTTCTAAAACTCTTAATTCCAAAACTCGCAGAAGACACCTTCTGAATTTCGCATAACACGTACATTATGCAGAATGTATATTCTACGAAGTCGGAGAACACGTACATTAAGCAGAATGTAAATTCTACAAAATCGCAGAACAAGTACATTATGCAAAATGTAAATTCTACGAAATCGCAGAATACGTACATTATGCAGAATGTATATTCTACAGATTTGCAGAACATATAGAAACCGAAGAAGACACGTTCTATAATTCGCAGATCATAGAGAATGCGCAGAAGACACCTTGTGAATTTCGCAGAACATATCGAAAAAGATTTGTAAATATTTTTTTATTACGTTTTTGGAAAAATAAAAAATTTATGTTTCCTTAAATATTATTTTTTCCTTTTAAGTATTTAAATTAATATTAAAAACAAATTTTACAAATAAATAAAATATTAAAATATATAATTGTGGGGGTAGTTTAGGCACGATTGTACCTACTAAAATAAAGGTGTAAATGGACAAGAGAGTATTAAAAACATCCTTTATTTTCAATTTTCCCAAAAAAAAAGAGTAAATAAATAAAGAAGCGAAATAAGTGATTGTGACGTACGTAGCGTAGCTTCCTTCTTGTCTCTATGAAATCGTGAATGTGATGCGAATAGAGATATCTTAATTTGTATTTTCCTCTTTCTGGACAATCTCGATTATGTTGGTGTATTCAAATTCGAAACCCTACTTGAGATATTCCAATCTCGCTATTTTAACCGAGAGTGGTCTTCACGCGTTTTGACTTTTAACGACTTTTTAAAATATAACAACTTATTAAATACACTTTTAATATTCAAAACATCTTTATTAGAAATCGGTTTGGGAACTCGAAATATCTTAACAATTAAATTCAAGAAAAATAAGAAATTGCATGCGGAAGAAACAACTTGTGAAATCCTTAATTGAAATGGAAAGAAAATGAATCGCCCATGGTTCCCAGAAATAACACCACAATGATCAGCCTTGAGTTTATTCGTCTGACTCTCCTGAAAAGGGAAAGAGGGATGAGTATTCCAATAATACTCGGTGAGGGCGCGCTAAAGAGCCCGCAAGATCATTTGGATACACCATTTGAAATAGCAATATAAGTATACTAAATATAGACATTAAACGCATGAAACGACCTACATAGAATTTCTAACATTTTCAGTTAACCAGTTCGATCATTTTCGTACTCAATTATTTGCAACAACTCAATCAGCCTAGCAAGTCTATATCACATTCCCAAGGACCAACCGCCCAATGTACTCATTCTCTGCCACTGCCCATACCGGGTTTGACAAGTCACAAGGTGCCACCGCCCACTACAGAATTTGACAACGGCTCGTCAGCCCTTTTTCGATCACTACAACTTCACAATAGTCCCTCGTTGTAGGCCGTCAATCAACACTAATCCGACCGATCAGCGGTACAATATCGGCAACTAAGCCACGCACATAAATACTATCATTCCGTATAACTTCCAACTCAACAATGCACTAAATACCGATCACATAACAATTACCACATTCATCAACATCAAGCATCAATCAAATCTAATCCCTATATCAAGTATACAAATATTACTAATTCAACTAATGCATCTTTAGGAATCATAAACCAATCCCCACCTTTGAGTTTGGTTGAAAATGAGAAGTCGGAAAAGCGGTTACTGCGGTTGAAGGTCGAAAACTGTGTTTAGGAAAATAGCGTTTAGGTTTCCTTAAATAGAACTTCTTTAAGTTAGAACATTCCAAAATAAAACATTTCCTAACTGTCTAGGATTTTTTGGATTAGGGTTCATAATTTCATAATTAATTGGTTTGCTTGCGCGGAAAGAAACAGCTATAACTCACCGAGTAGAGCACCAAATCACACGATCTTAGATTCTAAGGAAACCTTGGAGTGTCCTCTTTCCAACGGTAACAAGATCCGTATATGAATCTCTCCGGTTCGTCGGGAAAAGGTCTTGAAATTTGATGGCTCGGAGGTTCGATCTACGGAAATCCGTTTCGGGAAAACGCATATAACTTTCAGTATACAGCTCTAAATGATGAACCGTTTTCGGCTAGAGACCGATCTAGGAGTTGAGTACTTACCCTAGAATTTTCACGTCAAAAAAACCCGATCTGACCAGCCGTATCTCTGCTACACAAAAAGGGTCTGAACTGCCTCCTTTGGCCTTCTAGGTTGTTCCTCCTTCTTCCTCATCTCACGCACCTTCTCTCCCTTTCTTCTTTCTCGATTTCTTCTTCTTCTTCTCTCCTCTCACGCTCCTTCTCGCCATTTATACAGAATGGAGGGAGATGATCTTCTAAATGAAGAGATTTAAGTGGAATTTTTAGTGGTGGGGAAAAAAACTATGGTGGCCATTCTTTTAGTGTCGGGGATTTATAGTGACTATTATCAAGAGAGTGGTGGGGAGGTTACTGTCGGTTTGGGGATACCACACTACTTTTTTTTTGTTACATGATTTTCAAATCCCTTATATATTACTTATGATTTTTAATAATTTTTTGATATGAGATAGAATTCTCCAAAAGTAGAGTTTTAGGTTTTAAATCACCACAAAAAAGAGTAAATTATAATATATATTTGTTGTAAAATTTACGATGAAATCTATTATGAATATCTGTAAAATTTATGAAATAATAGTAAAAACATATTTTTCTCAAAATTCAATTCACGACTATTTGGCAGTTAGTAGATTAGTACGCAACCATGAGGTGAGCACAGAGCACTATTCGAAACCCTACTTACAAAAATAAAACATTGATTCTTTAATATCTAGACGAGTTTTAACTTTTAAGAATCTCCATTAATCATTTAATAATAATCAATATATACCCAAAAAAAAACAATCAATATATACTATATATACCCTTGAATTCATTTTATCACCAAATAACAAAATATACCTGAATCAAAATTACATGTTCATGAGCGAACAAAATTTGTTGGTTATCCCAACAAATAAAAAAAAATAATATCAGAAAAAAAAACAAATATTACTTAAAAAACAAACAACGTACAAAAATGGTTGTCGGTTCTTCACAAATCCCACGAATGTGCAATAAACATTGAAATAAGAATCATATTTTAAAGGACACTGTTATAGACACGATTCACGAGTGGACCAATGCATGCTTAATGCAAAAGAAAAATGAAAGTTTTTTTTTTTTTTGTCAAAGAAATGAAAGAGAAAAAAAATAAAAAAACTTATTGGTGCATGTGATAGGATCCGAATCAGACTCAATTAAGACCCCTCCTCATCTTCCCCGTAATTACACTCGATGCCACTGTCACTGACCTAACCTTGTATAGAAAGTTAACTACCATCTGTGGCTCTAAAGTCTAACCTAATTCAAGAATGTTAAAACCTAATTAAAAGATTAAACAGAAAACATTTAACCTAATTAAAATATTAAACATAATATAGCATGTTCTGGAGAAAAATTATCGTAATCAGCACCAAAACTTTTTTTTTTCTCAGTTAGTTTTGTAAACTATTTGTATTTTTTTTTTACTAAAATACTCTTGTAATGTTCATTTTATTTTGTTTGTGAGGCATTTTCGAATATAAATAAAATTTCATTTGGTAATTCCAATAGAGTAACTGTTTGTATAAATCGCTGTGTGAATAATTCGTTTTTCAATAGTCAAAGACACATTTGTTTAGATAATTCCTATTAAATATTATTGGAAATTGATTAATTAATGATGTCAAGAACAAAAAAAAACTTACATGGTTTTTTTTTTTTTGGGTTTCAAAAGGTTAAGCTCTTTGTAAAATGCTGTGAAGCTGTAGTAACAAAGTCTTCTTGTAAATTAGCTCTCTTCACAATCCTCTTCATGTTGCTCTGCAAACTCTGTTCTACTAACTGCTTCACAGCTTTTCTCTCATCACTCATCCTAATCTCATGATCTCTCTCTCTACCAATTGAAGAAGATGTTCCGTAGATCGGAGCTGAGACTTGCTTCCCTTTGTCCACCACTCTCAAGCACTCAAGTATCCTCGAGGCTCGCTTCTGCGCCAACGCGCTTCCCACGAGCGTTAGCTCGAGCAACGAAGACTCGATACCCGCTTCGATCATCGCTCTCCGGTCTCCTCCATGTCCCTTGTGAGCCATCAACATGAGGATGTAAATCGCTTTCTCCTGACATTTTGTTGAATCGTTCCAGTTCAGAACATCGACCAATATCGCAAACGCTTCAACCGCTGCTCCAACCGCTTTTCTTCCTTCGGGGACTGATACCACATTGGTTAGGATCGAGAGGATCCTCTCGCTCACTTCCATGTCTCCCAATGTGTTCAAGAGAAACGGGATCAGATCGGTTTCGAGGACGAACGAAACGTTTTGGTGGTGGATTGAGAGGTTGTAGAGAGCTCGGAGAGCGTCTTCTCTAGCTTGCTGCGAGCTGCTGGTTTCCTCGAGGCTCTTCAGCGTTTTCGCGAGGAAGACGATCGCTCCCGAGGAACCGATGATCGGTTTGTTGGAATCCAACGCGCTTAACCCGAGGAAGTTCGCGACGATGGCCTCGGAGATCGCTTCGTTTGGTGGTTTTGATGACTCGATTAGCTTCAGCATTTTGTGAACAGCACCTGCTTTAACAATGGCTGCTTTGTTCCTGCAAAAAATCGGAGAGGGTTTTTGGCAGAGAGTTTAAGCATATGTAGTATCATTGAACAGAGAAGATCCAAAATCCAACAAATGATTGAATTAAATTCAGATGAAACCAAAATAAAAAAACATAGAAAGTGACTTATCAGAAGAAAACACTTTTCTTCAAGAAGCAAACATTCATTCACAGAGAAGAAGAAACAAAAACTCGGCATTGTTAATCTTCAAGACTTCAAGGAAAGATCAAAATCGGAGAAATTTTCCAGAAATCAAAAATCACAAGACCTAGTTGCAATTTTGGTGATACAGAAGAACATGCAATGGAAACAAAAAACAAAAACAAAAAAGAGTCAAAATTACGAGATTGATCGGAGACTTACGCGTCGTTACCGATTCCGAGATTGAGAAGAGCATAGAGGGAAGCGATCTGAGCATCTTCGATTGGCGAGTCGTCGTCGATCATGCTAACAAGCGGCGGAATCGCGCCGAGCATCGCGAGAGTCATTCTCGCCTCCGTGTCACCCTTGGCTAACAACCGAACCTCACTCGCCGCCGCCGCCGCTAATTTCTTCTCGCCGCCGCCGCCGTCTCCGCACTCCGCCTCCACTTGTAAATCCCTAACCACGCGTTTCAGAATCTCCAGCGTTTCCTCCTTCTTCTTCTTCGTCTCAGCACCAGTTTCCACCACCGCTAAGTTTAACAGATCGCTTAGCGTCTCCGATTTCGTCACTAAACCCTCGGATGCTAAATCATCCCCACCGATCGTCGCAGATTTCGAATCACTCGTCGCGACATTCGTTTTAGTGAAATAGGTTTTATCTTCGTCGTCGTCTTCTCTGAGTTCACGCCGATGACGAGAGCTACCGCCGCAGCTAATGGCGTCGAAGATCATCCTGCGGAATGCCGATCCGGAGAAGGAGTTCCCGGAGGTGGAGGAGGAAGAAGCGGAGGGAATACGGTGAAGGATGAGAGAATCAACATTGTTCCGGTGACACTTGGCCATTATCGCCGATCAGCTCTCTAGAGAGCTTGAGGAAGGAAGAGAGAGAGAGAGAGGGAGAGTGATACAAAAGAATTGTTCTGTTTTTATTTGGAAGCGAAAACAGAGGAAAGTAAATAATCTTTAGAGATTTATTCGATTTTTCCTTTTTTTATTTTGTTACTTCTCCTAAGATCGTCTTAGAATTTAATTAGTTAGTTAATTACATAATTTTTACATTTTTTCGAAGCGTAAAGTATCAGTTATTTTTCATGAATTTAGTTAGAGCCTCCTCCTATTTGGTACGAATTGTACTATATCGCACGTAATTGCGCGACTTAATAATATAAAAATATTTTAAAATCTCTAGAAGAATTCTTTTTTTTTTTGCGAATTACATATAAATAATTAATTACGACGATTCATTGTTCTAATGTACTTTTATGTACATAGAAGATGGTAAAACCAAATTTCTAGTGATTTTAAAATAATATTTTCAAAGAAGCAATTGTTTACCTCTTTTATTACACACTTGTATAGATTTGAATTCAATTGTTTAACTTGAGACCAGATGTATAGATTGTTTCCCCATTAAAAGACACGACTGACATTTCAAAGTCACTAACTAATAAATAAGCTAATATATCATTAATGAGAATATTAACATGATTAAGGAATTACTAAGAAAACTTATAAGAATAAACAAAGATTTCAATGTCGGAAGCTATTAAAGAGAAGGATCCGATTCAATTCTAGCGACACGAGAACGTGGTTAATTTATTATTAAACCGTTTCTTTAAGTTTCATCTCCTCATAACAAAATTGGATCTGTGACAAACTCTAATGATATAGTACCATATTGGTACGTCCTACACTAAACTCTTCATAAATGATCTTTAACACATTAGGTGTGTTGCTTTTGTCGGCAAAAGTTAATCCTTAAAAGATCATCATCATACGTACGTGTAAGAAGACAGAGAGTACTAAAGTTGATGAATCTACAAAGCACAGAACAAAAAGAGTTATAAAAACGCTAACCGAGTCAGTGATCAAGCTGCCATTTCTTCAATGGGAGGAGCATTGTTCTCGAGCTTCTTGATGACCAATTTGTTGTTTGTCTGGTCAACATCGAGAAGAATATTGTCTTCCTCTGCAAATTCTCCCTTCAAAAGCTCAACGGCGATCTCATTCTCCACCATCTGCTGAATCACTCTCTTCACAGGTCTTGCACCAAAGTTGGGATCAAAACCAAGCTGAGCAAGAAGATCCACTGCTTCTTTTGTGTACTGAAGATTTATTTTCTTCTGTTCCAACCTGTTCTTCACTCGTTCCATCTACACCAAATGGTGAAAACACACATTTATACCAAACCAAAATCGAACAAAATTGGGTTGGGAAGAGTTTATTATTTATTGTTACCTGAAGCTCCACGATTTTGGAGATTTCTTTTGAATCCAGCGGCTGGAAGACAATGTATTCGTCGATTCTGTTCATGAACTCAGGCCTGAAAGTTTGTCTTGCTAATTCCACGACTTGTCGCTTCATCAGCTCGTAAACTGCTTCTTTGCTGTTCTCATTGCTGCCGAGGGTCTCGAGTATGCGATGAGATCCTATGTTAGACGTCATGATCACAACGCAGTTTGTGAAACTCACTGTCCTCCCTTGAGAATCGGTTATTCTCCCGTCGTCAAGTAGCTGTAGCAGGATGTTGAAGACATCAGGATGCGCTTTCTCGATCTCATCGAACAGAACCACCGAGTACGGCCTCCTGCGAACAACTTCAGTTAGCTGCCCGCCTTCTTCGTAACCGACGTAGCCAGGAGGTGCACCAACGAGCCGTGAGACCGAGAATTTCTCCATGTACTCAGTCATATCTATCCTCACTATCGCGTTTTCAGTGTTGAAAAGGTATCCGGCTAGAGCCTTGGCGAGCTCGGTTTTACCAACACCCGTTGGACCCATGAACATGAAACTCGCTATTGGTCGGTTAGGATCTGAAAGTCCAGCCCTTGACCGTCGGATAGCATCCGCTACTGATTTTACGGCTATGTCTTGACCAACGACTCTCTTGTGGAGCACTTGTTCAAGCATGACCAGCTTCTCTCTCTCTGATTGCTGAAGATTCGACAGTGGAATGCCGGTCCACTTGCTTACTATCTCTGTTATATCAAGATCGGTCACCTCTTCTCGAAGTAGCGACTGTCCAGACTCTCGGAAACTCGAGAGATTCTTCTCAGCTTCTTCTAATTGGCGTTGGAGGGACATAAGTGTTCCATACTTAAGCTCAGCAGCCCGTTGAAGATCATATTCACGTTCAGCAGATTCAATCTCCAGGTTCACTCGATCGATCTGTAAAACATAAAACATGTTTACTGAGCAATCACTAAAAGTACTATACAAAACAAGAAACTGCTCGAGTATCATATGTGTTAAGCTGAAAAAGATTTTACCTCTTCTTTAAATGAACGTATTCTAGTCATGAGAGACTTTTCTTTCTCCCATTGGTCACTGAATTCTTTCTGCTTCTCTTTGAGCGCGGTCAGATCATTCTCAATCTTCTGTAGCCGTTCTTTAGATGCTTTATCAGTGTCGTTTTTCAAAGAAAGCTTCTCCATCTCCAGTTTGATCACAGCTCTGTCTATTTCATCGAGTTCTGTTGGTTTAGAAGTGATCTCCATCTTCAGCTTTGCGGCAGCTTCGTCAACAAGATCAATAGCTGAAACAAACAACTCTCATCTTAAGAAAACAAATCCAGAGAATTTTTCTTTTTTTTTGGTCAACAAACGTTTACCTAAGAAAAAACTTGTAAGGAATCATAGGAAGTTGCAAGTTTATACCTTTGTCTGGCAGAAAGCGTTCGGTGATGTAGCGGTCTGACAGAACCGCTGCTGAAACAAGGGAACCATCTGATATCTTAACACCATGGTGTAACTCGTACCGCTCTCTTAACCCACGAAGAATCGAGATGGTATCTTCAACAGATGGCTGACCACAGAACACCTGCTGAAACCTACGTTCCAGAGCTGGATCTTTCTCAATGTATTTGCGGTATTCGGTCAGTGTAGTTGCACCAATGCATCTCAGCTCACCTCGTCCAAGCATCGGTTTCAAGAGGTTGCTCGCATCCATTGCTCCACCAGTAGCTCCTACACAAGAGAAACAATATTAACCCATTTATTAGTTTCATTACACAAAGTATAAGTAGATCCAGATCTTTCCAGCCTAAACTGGCAAAGCAATCTTCTTCTGTAAGTAAAAGCATGTAAAAATGCATACTTATTACTATATTATGTTTATAGTCTGTGGGTTAAAAATAAAAAGGTACCTGCACCAACAACAGTGTGGATTTCATCAATGAACAAGATTGTCTGTCCATTGGAAGCAGTTACTTCCTTCAGTACTGCTTTCAGCCTTTCCTCAAAATCTCCTCGAAATTTGGCACCAGCAAGCAGTGAACCCATGTCGAGAGATATCAACTACATTATAAACCAACCAAGCCAAGCATGTTAAAATCTTCCTCTGGTCCTTTGAGGAGAAAAAAGGTAAGTCAAAAAGAAAGCTGGAGCAATGTTAGTTTCATGGATATAACCTTCCGATTCATGAGAGGCTCAGGGACATCCCCACGTACAATTCGCTGAGCCAACCTGAGGGAAGTTAAAATCTCTCAGTAAATCTGTCTTGGGAGAGTAAAAACCATAAGTTTCAGAGATATAATTGCAAGCCTTACCCTTCTGCGATTGCAGTTTTCCCTACACCAGGTTCACCGATGATAACAGGATTGTTTTCCGTCCTCCTGCACAATATCTGGATGCACCGCCGGATTTCATCATCCCGTCCAATGACAGGATCGAGCTTCCCTCGTCTCGCCATCTCGGTTAAATCATTTCCATACTTTTCAAGTGCATCATATTTTCCTTCAGGATCTACATGATGAGAATACACTAGCTTTGAGTAACTAACACACGTCCTACATCTACTCACAAATGCTCACCAATACAATGTGGAACAGAAGAAAGACTTACTTTGATCAGTAACTCGTTGACTACCGCGAACAGATTTGATAACTTCCTTCAGAGCTTCCTCGCTAAGTTTCAGGGTCTTGAAAAACTGTTTCCCAAACCTCTGATCCGAATAAAACGCCAGCAGAAGGTGTTCGACCGAGACGTAATCATCTTGAAACTCTTTCTTATACCTCTCTGCGTTTTGTAATATAGTGCTAAGAGATGGCCCTAGTATCTGTCCACTGGTATCACCTGTAACCTGACCGTCACAGAAAGACATCAAAGTTAAATCAAGAAACAAGGAGAAGCAAGCAGGAGGATCAACAAGGGAACAACACCTTCGGTTGTGTAGATATGAAGACGTCTGTAGCTTGCAAAACGGAGCTATTGTCGATTCCAGCCTTTGCAAATATTCTCCTGGCGAGACCATCTTTTTGCTCGAGAAGAGCTTTCATCAAATGTTCTGATTCCACAATCTGCTGTTTGGAGACACGAGCTGCGTCGTAGGCATTGATAATCCCTTCCCAGGCCATCTCCGTATATGAATTTTGATTAGTCTACAGAAAGTGGAAAAAAAAAGGAAAAAATTAACACACTTTCACTGGAAACACACATCAAAAGCACAGTCGAATACATAAGAATCAAGAGGGAAGATTCCAACTTTCTCCTGAAGTTTAACCACATACATAAGGCAAACCTCGCCAACAGAAAACCCATGAAAAATCTGAGTCTAAAACGATAAAATTGAACACTTGCAAGGATCAAAATTAACACACTTTCTCTGGAAACACACATCAGAAGCACAGTCGAATACATGAGAATCAAGAGGGAAGATTCCAACTTTCTCCTGAAGTTTAACCACATACATCAGGCAAACCTCGCCAACAGAGAAACCCATGAAAAATCTGAGTCTAAAACGATAAAACTGGATCAAAATCGACATGAAACTGAACACGAACCTGAGCTGCGGTGGCCGAGAAGCTGCGGGGAGAAGGGAAACGGAGAGAGAGGGGTAACAGTTGGCCATGAGCAGCGGCTTGGGTGACCGGAGAGAAGCCGTTTCCGGAGACTCCGATGGAGGAATTTGGCCGGAAAAGAAAGGAATTGGGAGAGGAGCGCGAGGTGAAGTGAGCAGAGGCAGAGATAGCGCGAGAACGGAGGAGGAGAGAATGTCTCGAAAGAGCATTCAAGGCAGACTTGGATAATCTCCTGGACGCCATGGGAGGTTTGAAATTGAAGAAAAGGCAAACAAGTGTGTTGGACTTTCTGGTTTTGGGGGTTTGTGGAAGACGGAGATTTTAGCAGAAAGGTGATGCTTGGAGAAGAGGCAAAGAAGTGTGTAGAAATTTCTAATCGCGAAGCTTCGAGTTTTTACAACACAACTCGATTCCTCGGGATACCAAAGAAATATGAACATAAATATTTCCAACTAGATCATATTAATTATTATAATCTCTATATTTCATCTCTGTTTCTTTTTATTTTTATAAAATAGTTGAAATATCACATTATTCATATAGTTTTTAAAATTTAATTTTTTGTATATATTATGATTCGAATTTTAAAAATGAAACATAAATTATGAGAAACCGTAAAAATAGAAAACATGGTTTAATTGATGTATAAATTTTTTTAAAAAATTATTCGGTTAAATCAGCATTTTTAGTTAAATATCATAATTAAACTGTATATATTAATAACTATTTTAAGTTGATGAAATTTAAAATATTAGAAATTAGTAAATATTTGTTATTTAATCATATGGTGTGGCGGATCATGATTGATGTTTTGTGTTCTTTGTAAGTTTGTCTGTCAAAGTATGTAAAACATCTTATTTCGATGCGATACGAGTTAAATGGACAGATTCAACCACTTTTAACTCATAAATTAGTGGGTAATCCGCGCTTCACGCGTAATTTTACATATCGTTGTATGTAAAACATTTCAACAATATAGAATATCAATTTACTTATTCATTAATAGATCTGAATTTATAATATTCATATTCACAAACAAAATTTATATAATCCCAATATATAATCTTAATCCCACTTGTTAATTTTGGATTTAAGAAAAAATATTAAATATTATACTCTCTCACAGACACAACATATTGAACTACCGATAATATTTTGATCCGATTTTAACTTAACATTCATTATCTTTCTCATTATTTCTCTTCTTATCTTCTTCTCGCCATTATCAATTTTTTTACTCGAAGATTGTGTTATATATATAGAGTTTTTGGGATAACAGATTTTGCCTCTCATAACATGCATTCTTGTTATTTGAGCTTTTAAAAGCTCACGTGAGTATTCAAAATGCATGTTTTCATATATTTTTAATGGTTAGAATTGTAAAAACAATTATTGTCATTGCTAGAGGAATTTCATTCACTTGAAAACTGATTAATAACCATCAAAAAATTCAAAATTCATGTTTTTGGTCGCTCCCCCCCCCCCTCCTTTAAGTCTATAACACATTTGTAATCAATTATTTTTCTAATTTGAATTGTCTAAAATTACAAAATATTAAATTAGGAAATATATTTTAAAAACTATGTATATTTTTCTATGGGCTATTCTTATTGATCTTTTAAGCAATTATATTTATAGATGGTAATATTTTTTATTTTTTGATATTTATTCTTGTGTTGGTCAAATTTTATACAAAGTTTATAATTTATATAAACTTTATAATTATAAAACTAAGTAGATATTTATATTTATCTTTAACGGATTAAACATCATAAACTCTTCAAATTAGTGTGATAACATATCTTGTTATTTTAGATTAGAAAGTTTAATAAAAAATTAATATTGTCATTATCATTATATTTTAATGTTTTAATATTTTTGTAAAAATTTTAAATTTTAAAATGGTTTTGAATGTGAAAAGTTATTTTTGGATTTGGCAAGAATGTATATAAATCTAATTGTCCTTAAATTTTCTTATTTTTTATCCGTATTTACTTCTTAATAATAGAGTTTGCAAAAAAGAGATGATGTGACAAAAATTTATAGCATGTATGATGAGGTGGCATTCTAAAAAGAGACACAATTCTCCTTTATATACATAGATGTGTAGTTACATTCATATGAAAAGTAATTATAAATTAGATTATGAAACTATTTAAAAATAGCATAGGTTACTCAATATATGAAAAAAGAAGTGTGTATTAAAAGTTTCACATCGGTTATGAAGATGAGTGGTTATCAATAAACATATTATAATAATGATCAAAATGATCCAAATTTGTATCTTTTATTCAGTTTAAATCGGTTTTTAATTGAACCACATAATTAGACAGAAATATTAGAAGTTAGTTTTTTATTTTTTTGAAAATTTAAATCTATTAATTAAGAAACAAAGCTGTTTTTATAAACTTTTTAGAAAACATAGCATAAATATTGAGAAACTGAGCATTTCCTAGCACTAAAGCTTCTCACGACTGAATCAAGACTGAGAGTAAACGGAGGGGATGCATCTGATACTTAACCATGATGTTCGTTTGGTTCTCTTGGCCAACACAGAGAGATCGGATGCGATAGTGAATATCTTTGTCAATGGGAATGATTGATTCCAAATCGTAAATGAGTAAGGACACGCAAAGAATTAAGTTCTTTTGGTCTATTAGTTCTTTTGGTGGAGTAGATTATGGTTAATGTTCTTACGATTGCAGTATTTTACGGGCTAGTCCACCAAAATATACAAAATAATTTAGTTTGATGTGAAACGGATTAAATGAACGGGTTAATCTATTTTGACGTTCATAAACGTGCAATTGCATTCATATGATTAATAAATAATATCAAATTCAATTATGAAATCATATAATCTACCAGATTATTACGATATTGATATTGGACTATCTTACTCTTACTTTACAAAAATATATCATATTGATATCATAATTATCATGTAGATTATATGATATTTTGTAATCGATTTTTTAATTAACTTACAAAACATGACTTTTTCCATTGACTATTTTATTAAAATCATATATTATAATTTGTTTTTCAAAAATTCACTAAAAAAACTGTTTATAGCTACAAAATTAATTGTAAATATAGTTAATATTTTGTGGCTATTTTCCATTATACACGAATAACCACAAATCATTTTTGTAACTATGGGCTTGTAACTTGGTTAATCGTGGCTATTCATAGCACATTTTCGACGACATTGCCACGATTAAATTTGTGACTATAGTATTAGCCACACACAAAAAAAAATAATATATGCTATCTACTATATATTAAAAGAGGAACATTGGATATCATTTTTGCTGATGTGTCAACACCACAATTTTTCTTAATTTTTTATTGATTTTTTAAATCTATTTAAATTATTATACTAAACTAATTGCCAAAAAATTATACTTGATGTATGTTAAAACTAATTGGCAAACACTATTTAAGGAAACTAAAAAAATATTAACAATAAATCTAAATAAAAAAGACATCTAATAAGAATAATTAAAATATATCATATTTGCATACAACAAAATCTAAAATTTAACTAAAATTATGTCACTCTGCGCAACGCGCGGGTACTACCCTAATTTATATCTATAGTAGCCACAACTTGACATAAATCAAACCGTAACTCCAATCCACGAGTAGCCACAAAATAGTGTTGTGGCTTGTACCAATCAAGATAGTACTAGTCAAGATAGTATTGGAACGCTATCCTCAACTAGTCACATGTATTAGTCAAGAGTCCCGAGACGCCACCCTTTGGTCGTAACCGGTATTGATGTATAATATGAATATTTTTTTTCCATTGCTTTTTTTCTGATTCAGCCTAGAACTACCCAATACCTATAAATACATATTCGTAAACTTTTGTTGAGATCACGCTTTATTTTCGATAAACTTTTGCATCTATTTATCTGGAGAGACGAATATGTACTTTTATTGTGTTTTTGGAGAATATTTATGAACCTCTTTATATTATATGACGATGTTCATGATTGATTACTATAGCTTGTATTATTATTACAAATGATATATTTCAATCGCAATAACAAAACATTATAGAGGCTACCGAGTGCTAGGATAATCTATTTTTCTTAGTTTTTTTTTTTTAAATCTATTTAAATTAGTATACTAAACTAATTGTCAAAATGTATATTTCTTAATGTATGCTAAAACTAATAGTCAAACAATATTTAAGGTAACTAAAAAATCTTAACAATAAATCTAAATAAAAAAGATATAAAAAAGATATCTAATAAGAATAATTAAAATATATCAGATTTGCATATAACAAAATCTAAAATTTAACTAAAATTATCTCACTCTGCGCAACACGCGGGTACTACCCTAGTTTATATCTATAGTAGCCACAACTTCCCATAAATCAAATCGTAGCTTCAATCCTTGAGTAGCCACAAATAGTGTTGTGGCTTGTACCAGTCAAGATAGTACTGGAACGCTATCCTCAACTAGTCACATGTATTAGTCAAGAGTACCGAGACGCTACCCTTTGGTCGTATGTATAATATGGATATTTTGTTTTCCATTACTTTTTTCTGATTCAACCTAGAACTACCCAATATCTATAAATACATATTTGTTAACTTTTGTTGAGATTATGTTTTATTTTCGATAAACTTTTGCATCTTTTTCTGGAGAGACGAATACGTACTTCTATTATGTTTTTTTTAGAATATTTATTAACCTTTTTATATTATATGACGATGTTCATGATTGATTACTATAGTTTGTATTATTATTACAACTGATATATTTCAATCGCAATCAAAAAACATTATAGAGGCTACCGAGTGCTGGGATGATCTAGATTTAGTGAGCAGTTTTGGATATTCCCCCATTTATGGGAAGTTGTGGCTACTATAGATATAAACTAGGGTAGCCACAAATAGTGTTGTGGCTTGTACCAGTCAAGATAGTACTGGAATGCTATCCTCAACTAGTCACATGTATTAGTCAAGAGTACCGAGATGCTACCCTTTGGTCGTATATATAATATGGATATTTTGTTTTCCATTACTTTTTTTCTGATTCAACCTAGAACTACCCAATACCTATAAATACATATTTGTTAACTTTTGTTGAGATTACGTTTTATTTTCGATAAACTTTTGCATCTTTTTCTGGAGAGACGAATATGTATTTCTATTGTGTTTTTTTGAGAATATTTATGAACCTTTTTATATTATATAACGATGTTCATGATTGATTACTATAGTTTGTATTATTATTACAACTGATATATTTCAATCGCAATCAAAAAACATTATAGAGGCTACCGAGTGCTGGGATGATCTAGATTTAGTGAGCAGTTTTGGATATTCCCCCAAAAATTTTTGCCTTATCTCTTTCTAGGTTTCTAGCTAGTAGCTTAAGAAATAAAAAAATGTGAAAATTATATTATAATTTTGGTGCCTTACAAATGTAAATGTTGCAGGTATGTGTTTAAAAATATTTTATACTGGCATGAACAAGTTTGTAAAGATTTGAATACTTCCATGCATAAAAGGTGTTTTTTATTTACGATCGTCTCCTAATGGTCACACTATTAGTTATGACCGTTGAGGTGAAATTTTCTAGAACATATAAACATTCAAATTTGTTCCAAAATATCTTGATATATTTAGTGAAAATGTCACAGTATCTCAAATTATTGTGCATAATGTAATATTTTTAATGATCTTGCATTTTAAAAAAATGGAAATAGATGAAATTTGTGCATGCGGCGCCTCATTGCTACCTTCTTTTTAAGATAAGTAGGTATTTTTTTGAGTTTAATAATATTTTATTTATGATTTTCTTATTATAATAGATAAGTATGAGCAGAATTCCGTCTCGTCCTATCCCGTTCTATTACGTTTTATTTGTGGCGCCTCATTGCTATATAATAAGATATAAAATATAATATAATATAAAATAATAAAATATATAAAACTTGAACTTTAAAGTTATTAATTAACATGACCGCGACACGTGTCAAGTCAATCGATAAGATTTCGACATGTTGATGTTAAAATATCTTAATAAATCTGAATAGTTTATAATTTTCTACTTTCATATTAATATTATGTTTAAATTTAATCGGTAGAAGTTTTTTATTCATATTAAAATATATGATCTATAAACTTAACACGTACTACTATAATTGTATATTAATTACTAATTTTTGAAACACCAAATTTTATAGAATAAGATTTGTAGTTTTTATTTGAAATTAATGAAATTGTTTGTGGAAATAAAAAGATAACAAAAAGGAAGATATATTAACTTAAGTAGAGAAAGAGAACCGTAAGCTAAATGTAAAAAGGCATTTTACTTGTACCGGTAAGAATTCGTCTGTGTCTGATTTTCGGGTTCCGGAGGTTACTTCTCCAATAAACGGATCCCAACAAATTCAAGCTCCGTCTTCCTTCTCTCCCACTCTCACTTAGCTCAAATCTTTCACAACGCCTTTCTGAAAAAAAACGTAAACTTTCTCGCGACTTCTCAATTTTTGTTTCTCCCCCTGTGAATTAAATCGCTGTTTTCTTCCTTTCAAGACCCTTTTGTACAATTTGAGTACTAAAATGTCTGGAAAATTTTGATCTTGTCATGAAATTGCAAGAATGGATTGTTACTGCGAAGTTCGGATGCTTACATTTGGGAAAGAAACTCAAATTGAACTTTTTTTTTTTTTTTTTTTTGTTTGCCGGGATTTTTTTGGTTAGGGTTTGTTCGGGTTTCTCCGTCTCTCTCTTTTAAGCTTCTTCGATCATATACGCTTGTGGTTTTTTTGGTCGATCTCAAACTCGATCGGTATTAAAGCAAAGAGATTGGTAAATCTAGTTGCTTGTTCCTCTTCTATTGTACAAAGCTAATCCCTAGATTATTCGAGATGTGATTGTAAAGTTGGGAATCGAAACTTACTGTGATGTTTAGGTAGCAGAACTCGATTTTGGAATGTTGCAATTCAGTAGCTAGAAACCCTAATTCAACAGTTTGTACACTCTCTCAAACTCGATTGTTATCGTTTGTCGTTTATTCACTTTTGAGCTTATTTGTGTGCAGAAGAAATGAGTAGCTTAGTGGAGAGGCTTCGTATACGATCAGACAGGAAACCAGTTTATAACCTAGATGATTCTGATGATGATGACTTTCTTCCTAAAAAGGATCGGACGCTTGAGCAAGTCGAGGCTATTGTCAGAACAGACGCGGTTTGTTGTCTTGTCTCTCTCCTCTTAGCTTTTTGAGATGTGTTGGATTGCTTCTTCCGTCTGATTTTTTTTATTCCTTTGTGTTTGTTTCTTCGAATGCACAGAAAGAAAATGCGTGCCAGGCATGTGGGGAAAGTGCAAATCTTGTTAGCTGCAATACTTGCACCTATGCTTACCATGGCAAATGCCTAGTCCCGCCTCTCAAAGACGCTTCCGTGGAAAACTGGAGATGCCCTGAATGCGTAAGATTCGAACTTTGTGTTTGGGGATGCCATAGGTTCGTTCCATTTCCTTACATGGAAGTTCACTGAGAGTTGTTTTTTTGACATTTGCAGGTTAGTCCTCTTAATGAGATTGATAAGATATTGGACTGTGAAGTGCGTCCTACGATATCTAATGAACAAGATTCCTCAGATGCGGCACCAAAGCAAGTTTGTGTGAAACAGTATCTCGTGAAGTGGAAGGGATTATCATACCTTCACTGCTCNATCTATACATGTAGAATTGTATTAAGTTTCTTCCGTCTTTTCCTTCTCTCCCAAATTAAACACTCTAGCCTTTGTATTCATTAAAGGTATATGGGTAATTCAGATTTTAACTTTTAACCACAGTACAGAACACTCAACAAATAATAATATATATTTTTTCAAATAAGGTGATTAACAAAAATTCTATAATTTCTACAATATATATATGTACATGTTTTTAAATGGAACCCTAAATCATCTATTACTCTTTTCACTTTCTAGCCGTCGCCCCTTTCTCTTTTTCTTTGTTTTCATATAATCAGTTTTTTTCATCTTCAGATCTATACATGTAGAATTGTATTAAGTTTCTTCCGTCTTTTCCTTCTCTCCCAAATTAAACACTCCAGTTTTTGTATTCATTAAGGGTATACGGGTAATTCAGATTTCAACTTTTAACCACAGTGCATAACACTCAGCAAATAATAATATAGATTTTTTCATATAAGGTGATTAACAGAAATTCTATAAAATCTACAATATATATATCTATATATATATATATATATATATTATACACACACATGTTTTTAAGTGGAGCCCTAAATCATCTATTACTCTTTTCACCTTCTAGCGCCGACCCTCTCTCTTCTTCTTTGTTTTCATATAATCAGTTTTTTTCATCTTCAGATCTATACATGCGACCATTATCGGGATAGTGCGATGTGAGTGTTTATGTGTCTTTTGGTTTATTTATTTAAATCTTATGTATACTTATTTACATAAACCATGTCATTCATGTTTAGATCAATTGTTTGAAATTTGTATTTAAATTCAAATCTTATTTTATATGCTATTAGATCAATTAGTGGAATTAAGTTTGCCGGATAATTTATTTTATGATAAAAAATATAAATTTATGGTGAATAATTATGGTTTTCATTGATGTTATATGGCTGAACGAAATATGGATTTGTCGTTCAATTAAATCTTGTTTTGTTTTGTTAAATCTTTGTTTTGTTTCTTCAATCTTTTTATACTCCAAAATCTTATAGCGAAAATAAATCTTTGTTTTGTTTTGTAAGTTAAAGATTTGTAATTTTTTGTCAACATTATATCAAAAAAATTATCGATTAACTTGATACGTGTCGCGTTAAGTAGCAACTTTGAAATTCAATCTTTATATAATAAGATATAAAATATAATATAATATAAAATAATAAAATATATAAAATTTGAACTTTAAAGTTAGTAATTAACATGATCGCGACACGTGTCAAGTTAATCGATAAGATTTCGACATGTTGATGTTAAAATATCTTAATAAATCTGTATAGTTTATATTTTTCTACTTTCATATTAATATTATGTTTAAATTTAATTGGTAGAAGTTTTTTTATTCATTTTAAAATATATGATCTATAAACTTAACACGTTCTATTATAATTGTATATTAATTACTAATTTTTGAAACATCAAATTTTATAGAATAAGATTTGTAGTTTTGATTTGAAATTAATGAAATTGTTTGTGGAAATATAAAGATACAAAAAGGAAGATATATTAACTTAAGCAGAGAAAGAGAACCGTAAGCTAAATGTAAAAAGGCATTTTACTTGTACCGGTAAGAATTCGTCTGTGTCTGATTTTCGGGTTCCGGAGATTACTTCTCCGATAAACGGATCCCAACAAATTCAAGCTCCGTCTTCCTTCTCTCCCACTCTCACTTAGCTCAAATCTTTCCCAACGCCTTTCTGAAAGAAACGTAAACTTTCTCGCGACTTCTCAATTTTTTCTTCTTCCCCTGTGAATTAAGTCACTGTTTTCTTCCTTTCAAGACCCTTTTGTACAATTTGAGTTCTAAAACGTCTGGAAAATTTCTGATCTTGTCATGAAATTGCAAGAATGGATTGTTACTGCGAGTTCGGATGCTTACATTTGGAAAAAAAACTCAAATTGATTTTTTTTTTTTTTTTGTTTTGTTTGTTTGCCGGGATTTTTTTGGTTAGGGTTTGTTCGGGTTTCTCCGTCTCTCTCTTTTAAGCTTCTTCGATCATCTGCTTGTGGGTTTTTTTGTCGATCTCAAACTTGATCGGTATTAAAGCAAAGAGATTGGTAAATCTAGTTGCTTGCTCCTCTTCTATTGTACAAAGCTAATCCCTAGATTATTCGAGATGTGATTGTAAAGTTGGGAATCGAAACTTGCTGTGATGTTTAGGTAGCAGAACTCGATTTTGGAATGTTGCAATTAAGTAGCTAGAAACCCTAATTTCAACAGTTTGTACACTCTCTCTCAACCCGATTGTTATCGTTTGTCGTTTATTCACTTTTGAGCTTATTTGTGTGCAGAAGAAATGAGTAGCTTAGTGGAGAGGCTTCGTATACGATCAGACAGGAAACCAGTTTATAACCTAGATGATTCTGATGATGATGACTTTCTTCCTAAAAAGGATCGGACGCTTGAGCAAGTCGAGGCTATTGTCAGAACAGACGCGGTTTGTTGTCTTGTCTCTCTCCTCTTAGCTTTTTGAGATGTGTTGGATTGCTTCTTCCGTCTGATTTTTTATATTCCTTTGTGTTTGTTTCTTCGAATGCACAGAAAGAAAATGCGTGCCAGGCATGTGGGGAAAGTGCAAATCTTGTTAGCTGCAATACTTGCACCTATGCTTACCATGGCAAATGCCTAGTCCCGCCTCTCAAAGACGCTTCCGTGGAAAACTGGAGATGCCCTGAATGCGTAAGATTCGAACTTTGTGTTTGGGGATGCCATAGGTTCGTTCCATTTCCTTACATGGAAGTTCACTGAGAGTTGTTTTTTTGACATTTGCAGGTTAGTCCTCTTAATGAGATTGATAAGATATTGGACTGTGAAGTGCGTCCTACGATATCTAATGAACAAGATTCCTCAGATGCGGCACCAAAGCAAGTTTGTGTGAAACAGTATCTCGTGAAGTGGAAGGGATTGTCATACCTTCACTGCTCTTGGTAGTTACCGCGTGTTTTGTGCTTCTTGTTTGTGAACATGATGACAAACGATTTCTTACTTTTTCCCCTTTTACCGATCACAGGGTGCCTGAGAAGGAATTCGTGAAGGCTTATAAGTCAAATCATCGTTTAAAAACCAGGGTGAACAACTTTCACCGTCAAAAATTGGATTCAGCCAATAACAATGACGATGATTTTGTTGCCATTCGTCCTGAGTGGACCACTGTTGATCGGATTCTTGCCTACAGGTTTAGTGATGGAAAGATTTCCTTTGTTTATTTATTTGCCAAGTTTCTTTTATACTTTCTCACCATAGTTCAATTTTCTAATAAAAAAGCGTGTCTCTGATAGAGTTTCTGCTTTATCAAAGTAGATTTAGACGTTTTGTCTATTGAATTTCTTCTAGATAATAAAGAAGTAGGTGACTAAGCTTATGGCCTTATGTAACATGATGAATGACCTGCTTGCATTCCTTTTTCATCGTAAAGATATTATCTCTTAGTTGTTTCGTAAATCAGAATTCATGACTGTTGCATTGATTTCTTCTATGATATAGAGAAGAAGATGGCGAGGAGCAATATCTTGTGAAATATAAAGAACTTTCTTATGACGAATGTTATTGGGAATCAGAAGCAGACATCTCGACCTTCCAGAATGAAATCCAAAGGTTCAAGGATATAAATTCTAGGACTCGCAGAGGTAAAGATGTCGACCATAGAAGAAACCCCAAAGACTTTCAACAGTTTGATCATACTCCTGAGTTCCTCAAAGGTATTTGGATCTCTTCAACTCACATGTTATACCTGTAGTGTTTATTGTACAATGTTTCCCATCTTTGGTACTAATACATGCTATAATTTATTTGCTTTTTGCTATTGAAGGCTTGTTGCATCCGTATCAGCTTGAGGGACTTAACTTTTTGCGGTTCTCGTGGTCAAAGCAGACGCATGTTATCCTTGCTGATGAAATGGGGCTAGGTAATTCTTTAATTATCCCACCGAGTGGTCACGTAGATATCTTTTCATCTTTCGCAAAATGCTTTTGTTTTCCCTTCATGTAATGTTGTGAGGATTTTTCTTGTCATAGGCAAAACAATTCAAAGCATTGCCCTTTTAGCTTCACTTTTTGAGGAGAACCTCATCCCGCATTTGGTGATCGCTCCTCTCTCGACTCTGCGGAATTGGGAGAGAGAGTTTGCCACATGGGCCCCACAGATGAATGTGGTATGTATGCAGTTGTACACGCACCATTTGTGCCTTTGTGGTATTTTTTTTGTTTGTTTGTTAATGAAATGGTCTTCATGGTCATTTGATGGGCAGGTTATGTATTTTGGCACTTCGCAAGCTCGAGCTGTTATTAGAGAACACGAGTTTTACTTTCCAAAAGGTCAGCAAAAGATCAAGAAAAAGAAATCTGGACAAATCAGTAGTGAAAGCAAGCAAAAAAGAATCAAGTTTGATGTCCTCCTCACATCGTATGAGATGATCAACCTAGACACAGCAGTTCTGAAACCAATTAAGTGGGAGTGCATGGTAACTCTTTTTGCCTAATGAGAGATTATTTTCTCTAAGTCGACTCTCTTTCTCTTTCATAAGTAGCTAAGTATCAATTTTATTGGTCAGATTGTTGATGAAGGTCATAGACTGAAAAATAAGGATTCAAAGCTGTTCTCTTCGATGACACAGTATTCAAGTAACCATCGTATCCTTCTGACAGGAACACCACTTCAGGTTTGTCATTTGATTTTGATTCCTTGAATTTATTATTTTCAATAGTTGTATCTGAGCATGGTAGCTACTGATTTGCATATAAGAATTGTTTTATATTATCCTGCTCTAATGTCTTAACTGATTAGCTGTAATCTCTGAACTTATTGTCCAATATAACTTAGGTTTTGTTTATTTGTTCTCGTGTATAAAGATTGAATGCTAATATATGATTTCTGATGTTTAAAGTGAGGATACTGCTTTATATTGGTAAGCATAAATGGTATCAATAGTTACAGAAATGCATTAATTATAGAACAGACCACCTTAAGAAAGGAATGCTTTCTTAGGGTAAAAGCATTACTTTCGCAGTGGTGAAACAAACAATTTTCAGTCGAAGAAATGTTCTAAAGAATCTATTCTAGTGGCTAGGTTTCTATACATCGTCCTTGATCTATGAAGAGCTCAATTTTATGAATTAGTTGCCTATATGTATTAGCATTTATAAATCCTTTTGTGCTCGGCATTTTTTATTTATCTTATGTGGCTAATGATTAAGTGGTGGCTTTTCAGAACAACTTGGATGAACTTTTCATGCTGATGCATTTTCTTGACGCGGGGAAGGTAGCCAATGATAGCACAGATAAATAAGTTCAATGTGCTTTACAGAATTTTCTGTAGCTAATATTTGATTGCGCTTTATACTTTCAGTTTGGCAGTTTAGAGGAATTCCAGGAGGAGTTCAAAGATATTAACCAAGAGGAGCAGATTTCAAGACTCCACAAAATGTTGGCTCCACATTTGCTCAGAAGTATAAACCAAAAGCTTTTGTTCATCTTTTTAATGTGCATCTGATTCAATAGTTCGGCCTGAAGGAATCATTGACAAAGTAATAGTCTTATGACGTTAACTGTGGCGTGTCGTATTTTGATTGCTTTCGCAGGGGTCAAGAAAGACGTGATGAAAGACATGCCCCCTAAGAAGGAGCTCATTTTGCGAGTTGATTTAAGCAGCCAACAAAAAGAATATTACAAAGCTATTTTTACCCGTAACTATCAAATATTGACAAAAAAAGGAGGTGCTCAAGTAAGTTTTTTAAAATGTTTGTATACTTTTTCAGTTCCATATACCTCGTAGTTGGAGAAGAAACCGTTTCTACTGTAAACTGTCTAGTGTTTGTGTTGGTCTAATTATGTTTCAAATTTCTGTCTGGTGATTGTGTTGGTCTAATTTTGTTTCAGATTTCTCTTAATAACATAATGATGGAGTTACGAAAAGTTTGCTGCCACCCTTATATGCTGGAAGGTGTTGAGCCAGTTATTCATGACGCAAATGAAGCTTTCAAGTAACATTTCATTTCCCTAAATGGACTAGAAATTTGATCTGGATTCGTGTATAGTAGTAACATATTGAAGTCTTGTGCTAACTTTTGCGGTAACGTCTTCTTAACTGTATCAAAGGAAACTTGTGGAATCTTGTGGAAAGCTGCAACTTTTAGACAAAATGATGGTCAAGCTGAGAGAGCAGGGACACAGAGTTCTCATCTACACACAGTTTCAGCACATGCTTGATTTACTTGAAGACTACTGTTCCTATAAGGTATCTGAATTAGCTCATCTTTTTTCTAATTCAGTCATGAATATAAGTTAGTTACTTCCTCTGTCGGCAATATAACTTCTCAATCCCCTTGAAGATTACTTTTGTATTTCTTGAAACGCCATTATCATTACCATTGCTATCGCTAACACATTCACTGGAGACTACTTGTTTCGATCACTTTCTATCACGTTTTCTTAATGCGCAGTTAAGGAAAATCTTTCATATGATTTGTGCTTTTCGTTTTCTTGTCTTTGCCAGGAATGGATCTATGAGCGAATTGATGGAAAAGTTGGCGGAGCTGAGCGGCAAATACGTATAGATCGATTTAATGCCAAAAACTCCAACAGATTTTGTTTCTTGCTCTCCACAAGAGCTGGTGGTTTAGGAATAAATCTTGCAACAGCCGATACAGTAATCATTTATGACAGGTTTGAATTTCAGCTTCTGTTAGTGTCATCTGTCGCTTTCCAGACCATAGTTGTTGTGTCTAGCGGTTAGAGGAGTTATTTGGCTTGATTGCATGAGAATTTGGAAATACAAGGTTGATATACAAGTGAGCTGGTTAAGCAGATGTCCTGATGATGAGTGATAAAAAAGAGTACTTGGATTTTTTTTTCTTTCAAATAACAACCATTTTCTTGAACATGTAAATTCTAAGACAGTGGGAGGATCAGGAATATTATTATCCTGATAAGAAATTATATTGGCATGCAATGTGGGTGAAGTAGGCAGTCTGTTTTGGTTTACATCTGTTCACATTTTCATACCTATGACTGAAATGTTTTTTCTGCTTCTGTAGTGACTGGAATCCTCATGCCGATCTCCAAGCTATGGCTAGAGCTCATCGACTTGGCCAAACCAATAAGGTTTGAACTTTTATCTCTTAGTGCTGTCAACTTTCACTTTCAGTTTTTTTTGGGTTAATTTCACTAATTTAGTCTTATAATCGCCTTTAGGTGATGATTTACAGGCTCATAAACAGAGGCACCATCGAAGAAAGGATGATGCAATTGACTAAGAAGAAGATGGTTCTAGAGCATCTTGTTGTTGGGAAACTAAAAACACAAAACATTAATCAGGTATAATTTTATTGCTTGAAGCTGTACCTTTTTCACGTGATTTACAAATCTCTCAACTGATTGGAGTTAGAAGGTAGAAACATCAGGAAGAACACCTTTTGTTATTTGTGTGAAACTAAGAGACAAATAACACTGAAGAAGGGAGTCTATATTTGTTTGATTTTTTTTTCACGAAGTTTCTTTGTTTGTTTCATTTTCCTTACTACAAATTAGGAAGAGTTAGATGACATCATCAGGTATGGTTCAAAGGAGCTTTTTGCTAGTGAAGATGATGAAGCAGGGAAGTCTGGAAAAATTCATTATGATGATGCGGCTATAGACAAGTAATACACTCTTTCCTTGCTTTCCTCTTGTTTTGTTTTTGGAATCCAATGATTTTTGCGCTTTTCTACTTCCCCCGTTCTCATGAAAGCTGTTGCTATCAATTAGTTGCATAGAAATATATCTTTATTTTTCTACATTTTCTGTTTTTCAGGTTGCTTGATCGTGATATCGTAGATGCTGAGGAGATCGCAGTGGATGATGAAGAGGAGAATGGATTCTTAAAAGCTTTCAAGGTTTTTTTTCCCTCTTAGTTTTCTTGTTCTTCTGTTAGTATTCTCTGGGTCAGTGTTAACCGATTTTGATACTCCATCGGAGTTTATATAATTGTGTTCCTATATTCCACAGTAAGACCCTGGGTGACTATCGAAATCTCTTCTGATGTGCACAGTGTTGTCAATTTATGACTTGTTAAGTTTGGATGATTAATGCATTTTGAGCCAGTTTGCTTTGGTGCTTATAGAAATTGTCTGTTGTTTGTTTCCTTCCAGCTCAAAGTGAAAGCAAACTCAATGAAAATTAGTGATGATGACTTTGGTCAGAATTTTATGCTTGTTGGATGTTGTTGATTGAGCCAATTTCAACTTATTGATTTGTTATATATCTTTGAAGTCTGAATTATATTGAATGTGTTATTTGAGTGGTGTTTTAGACTTAGCTAGAAAATCTAGCCCAGAACATAAGGCTGTGTCCTGCATTGCTGCATGTTAATATTGAATAATGAAGGGGAGATGTAGTAGAAAAGGCAGTCGACTATATTGAATAAAAGGGCAAGGTGGTTGTGGTTCTATGATTTGCCTTAAACATTGTTTTGTCTTTGCGTGCATATAGAAATATGTTTCATCTATTAGGGTGTCTGATATATATATTTAGTGTCATTAACTCTGAAAATGACTGCACTTGTAAGATTCTCTGTTCTTCCTGTATTTTAGGTGGCAAATTTCGAGTATATTGATGAAAATGAGGCTGCGGCATTAGAGGCACAGAGAGTTGCTGCTGAAAGCAAATCTTCGGCAGGCGATAGGGCAAGTTATTGGGAAGAGTTGTTAAAAGACAAGTTTGAGGTGCAGCAGGCTGAGGAGCTTAATGCTCTTGGAAAGAGGAAAAGAAGTCGCAAGCAGGTTTGTCTCTTATTGATCTCCCTTATCCAATCGTAGCATCAAATTGATAACTGACCATTCATATCCTTTTCATTTTGGTCTACGTCATAAATTTGTTTCTCGTTGGCTCACTCTTTGCTTTGGAATTCCTTTGGAAAGAATAATTTGGTTGACTGCATTTAATATATGCTATATGCCCTTGTTCGATCAACTGTTGCAATAGATTTTAAGGTTTTTTTTATGTTGGAACAAGGCGCATGTATAAAATAGATTTTAATACAGCCAAACTCATCCTCCGGTAGCTCCTTCAGCATGATATTGACCTGTAATTGAAATTCGTCAGGGTGTTATGAGGCGCTTGCAGAGGAAGAATCAGAAAGTATATTGACATGCTTCAACATTTATTGTTTGTATTCAATAATTGCTACACGCCCTTGTCCTATCAGATGTTTTGAAGATCTTAAGGGTTTTCATGTTGGATCAAGGCGCATGTATAAAATGGAAATAAAACTTAAAAAGTTTATCGATTGATCGGGGTTGATAGAGACCCAAGTTCCTATAGTTCTTGTTTTCTTCTGCGAGAAATAATTTTTGTTTCACTTTCTTTTTTCTTGATATATCATAATTACTGACGGTTTACATTGTTTTGGTTTGCCACCTTTGTATCATATCTTTCAAGCAAGGCTGTTCTAATTCTTCTATGTGCTTTTTTCCTAGTTGGTGTCTGTTGAAGAAGATGATCTTGCCGGTTTGGAAGATGTGAGCTCTGATGGAGATGAAAGTTATGAAGCAGAGTCAACAGATGGTGAAGCACCGGGACAAGGAAATCAGACTGGTAGAAGGCCATACAGAAGAAGGGGTCGAGGTATTACCACGTTTCTGAATTTCTTTAAATTGTAATGGAGCTCGATAGAAAGAGTGTGCGCAGTTTATTAAAAGTTATTTCTGTAGATAACTCGGAGCCAACTCCATTGATGGAAGGCGAGGGGAGATCTTTCCGAGTACTGGGTTTCAACCAGAGTCAAAGGGCCATTTTTGTACAGACGTTGATGAGGTATACTGTATACACAAGAAATTATACTGTCTAGATTTTACATTTTTGTTTCCCGATGCGTCAATATATCCCCAGTCTTGTGCTGTACGTGGTTTACATGTTTTTGTCGTCTGGCCAAAAAATTTGCAGGTATGGAGTTGGCAATTATGATTGGAAGGAGTTTGTTCCTCGCTTGAAGCAGAAGACTTATGATGAAATAAAAGAGTATTGACTCAACTCTTTAGTGCTCTTCTCTTCAGCTTCCTTACAAAAAGCATCATCGCTATAGAAAGGCGTTCTGGTTTGTTCTTTGAAAAGACTAATGCTTTTGCATAAACTGATTGTTTGATGATTGCTTCTCAGTTATGGAGTACTCTTCTTGAAGCACATTGCTGAAGATATTGACGAGAACTCTCCAACCTTTTCGGGTGACTGATTGATCTTTTCACTGTTTGTCTAAATGTGATTGTTGCTTCTCCTGTTAAATATATTACTGCAATGGTCTTTGTTTATAGATGGTGTGCCCAAGGAAGGACTTAGAATTGAAGATGTTCTAGTCAGAATTGCTGTTCTGATGCTAGTACAGGAGAGGGTGAGTCTTATCTACTGTAATCCTTTAATATGCTTCTCTCTTTTATTTCTGGGTTTCTACTGAGAACCAATGCAGTGTTGCCGAATTTCTGTATCTGTGTTTTACTGTTATTGTGGACATTCATTAGATGATGCAAGAGAGAATGTAGTACTACTATTTGCATATGTTGCTTCAAGGCTATAGATGATCTGTATCAACTTTTTAATACAGTATAACCATTTTATCTAAGAAGTTTCGGTGCATTCCTGTGGTAAAACGTTTGGTTATGCTCTGCTTCATTTATTTGTATGCTTTTGCCTGACAGATGAAATATGTAGAAGATCATCCAACGAAACCTGTTTTCCCCAACCGCATTCTTGAAAGATTCCCAGGACTGAGAAGTGGAAAAATTTGGAAGGAGGAACATGACAAGATAATGCTCCGTGCTGTTTTAAAGTATGATCCCTTCAACAGTGTTCTCACCAAATGTTTTTATCCTCTCATCATTTTTCTATTACTTTCTCATGTTTTCGTATCCTTCTCTTGGAATTTGAATCTTATAGGCATGGGTACGGACGATGGCAAGCCATTGTTGATGACAAAGAGTTGGGGATCCAAGAGCTTATTTGCAAAGAGTTGAACTTCCCTCACGTAAATTTGTCTGCTGCTGAACAAGCTGGCTTGCAGGGGCAGAATGGTAGTGGAAGCTCCAATCCGGGAGCGCAGAATAACCAGAATCATGGAAGCGGTACTACGGGGAACAATAATGCTTTCGCTGATGGTCAAGTAAACTCAATGTTCTACTATCGGGACATGCAGAGAAGACTTGTTGAATTTGTGAAAAAGCGAGTTCTGCTTCTGGAGAAGGCGTTGAATTACGAATATGCAGAGGATCATTATGTATGTTGTGTCCGTCCATTTGCAGTGTCCGTACTTATTCACATGTCTTGTGCCGGCTTTGTCATACTTTTTATTGAATCTCTGGTTGCAGCAGGGAATTGGTGGCTCATCATCTATGCCTATTGAAGAACCAGAAGCTGAAACAAAGGTCACCGACGCAGTGGGAGCGAGCTTTATTGAGGTCGACGATGAAATGCTTGATAGACTTCCTAAGACTGACCCCATCAGTAAGTTCCATCACAAGTTTCTCTAGTTAAACGAGCTGTTGGTTCTCTAACGTGAGCTCTCTGACTCTCAATGCAGCTTCAGAAGAAATTATGGCTGCTGCTGTCGACAACAACCAAGAGCGGGTTGAAATAGCTCAACATTTTAACAAGGTAAGCTGCGTTTTTGTCTTTGGTGGAAGTCTAGTGTCTAGCTAGAATCAGTATCACACTAATCTCTATGCTCTTGTTATCCAGATGTGCAAGGATATAGATGAGCACGCTCGTGAATCAGTCGAAGCATATGTGAACAACCAACCGTCTAACAGCAAGCTGAGTGAGGGCTTCCGTTCACTCGAATCTGTCAATGGTGACATTAGCAGGATCCTTTCGGCTCCATCTGATCAATACAAGTCACATGAAGACACCGAGCCAAACCTAAACAATGTTGAGATGAAGGACTCGGTCGAAGAGACAAAACCCTTAAGAGCCAGCGTCGATCTGAATGTGTTGGAGGGAGAGGAGAACATTGCAGGAGCTAGTGGAAGTGCTGATGTGAAAATGGAAGAAGCCAAAGAAGAAGGGAAGTCCAGTGTCTTTGATAGACAAACTGGTTAAATAACTATCTATAAGATTCAAGACCAAAGGAGGGTCATGAAGTAGGAACAGTTGTTGCTGTTATATTATTTTCGTTAAATTATGGACTAATTCCTTTTTAAAGACTCTACTTTCTGCTTATACAACAATATTTGGGAACATTTAGGCTTAACTTTGATTGTTGCTATTTTTAGAAAGTTACTTCGTTCAGTCATCTAACAACACTCCACAATTAGACATAGGCAGAAAGTTACTTTGTTCGGTCATCTAACAACACTCCACAATTGCTATTTTTAGAAAGTTACTTTGTTCAGTCATCTAACAACAACACTCCACAATTGGACGTAAGCAGAAAGTTACTTTGTTCAGTCATCTAATAACACTCCACAATTAGACATAGGCATGAACACATTGCAAATATCTTACATCAATGAACACTTCAAAAATCACTGTTTAAAGCTCGTGGCGTTTAGAAGGCAACTCAAGCTTCTTAACAGTGTATGGATTGGTTCGATTAAGTTCGGTTAGCAGAAATGTGTTTTATCAATGCAAACTACACTTTCGGTTTAGCTATAAATCTTCCCGTGGGTTTGTTTCAAGGGGAAATTAATCGAAATTGAACCGGTTTTGTTTCGGTTTGGTTTTTAAGCTATTGAATCTTTTGACACATGAGACAGGTCTCTCAAGAAACACACAGTGTTCTGCTTAGGGTGTTCAATCCGGACTAACCGAACCGATCCCATCCGAATCAAACCAAAATAATTGATCCGAAAACCAAACCATAATTTAATATGGTTTTTATGGATTCGCTTTTTCTATAACCAAAAACCGAAACCAAACCGAACAAAAAAAACCGATATAACCAAAATTTCTTTTAAAATTAGTGATATATTGTACTAAAAACCGAATCTGAACCAAACCATCCATAATATATTTGATTTTATCTTGGATAATATTATTGATTAACCGAAAAAACCGTAAAAATCGATCCGAAACCGAACCAAAATCCTGATTGGACATCCCTAGTTCTGCTTCTTCCTTTGTGTCGAATCATTTTCAATCAGTAATCATAGTTATACTTATATATCATCCCAAATTTTGATATTTAATCAAACTCAATCCTCAAAACAGGACTAAATTATATGCACATCCAAATGCAATACCAACTTGTGTTGACTTTAATATAGTGGGCTCGAGTGGTGAGTACAATGGAATCTCTGTTGCTTTTTATTCGTATCATTCACTTTATTTGGAACTAGATATGGACCCGTGCGTTGCACGGATTGGTAGTTTAAATTTTTGTTTTAAGTATTTGTTATAACTTTTTATTTTTTTGTTTTGTTTTTCAAATTTTTTTATTTGTTTTTAGAAATTAGATTAATACTTTGTTTTTATTTTTTGTTTTGTTTTTGGTTAAATTAATACTTTTCGGTTGTTAAATATCGAACCGGTTGACCTTCATTTATTTATCTCCTCTGATATATTTTACTAAACACCAAATCTAAATCAAACCTCCACATTAAATTCTTTTTTATTTTAGATATAATTATCTATTTAAATAATTTCAATAAAAAATTAGATCGTATGGAATTGTTTCAGCAATATTAAAGAAAGCCCAAATGCTATAATAAGATCAATAAATAAAATTGATTTTGATCAATAAGTCTCGATAGGCCCAAAAGCCCACATACTCTTCAGTCGGTGTCTCACCGAAAGATTCCCGGCATCTGGCGCTGTGCGTCCCATGGAGCGGCTAAGCTTGTCATCTTCTTCTCCCGATTAGCCGGCGTATTCTGTTTTTTTCCTCCGCCGTCTCTCGATCTTCCAATTTCATCAAAAATCAATATCAAAAGCTTCTTAAACCCATTTTTTGTGTGAATCCTTCTTCTTCTTCCCAACCTTGTGAATTCCACAGAACTTGTTGTTGTCAATGAGACAACTCATTTGAACATTCATTTTTTTTGTCTGAATTCTATAATTCTTTATCTTCAAATCTTTGCAAAAGAAAAGGTTCAATTGAATCTTGATGATCTTGATTCAATTAGCTTCTGACCTTCTGTAGAAGCTGATATTTTACCATTGATGACCTGAGAAGAAGAAATCCTCGCGCTATTTAGAACGATCTACAGACGATTTCGGGGGAGAACCGAGCAATTAAGGTAAGAAATTTCTGTTTTCTATTTTTCTATTTATCAGATTGTCTCACAGTTTCTGATAATTCCATCAAAATCAATCATTTTCATTTGGTTATATATATATAATGAAACCTCTCAGCTGAAGAACATCGCATCTTTTCTCAATCACCTCGAAACCTCCGAGAAGTTCGATACACCCGAATCCATTTTCAATAGACGTCATCTTTGCTTATGGATTCTCCGGTAGAATTGGAGAAGCGATCGGCGTGTTCTTCAAAATCCCCAATTTCAGGTGCGTGCCTTCTGCTTACACCCTCAATGCTCTGCTCTTGGTTCTCGTGAGAGAGAGACAAAGTCTGAAAATTGTTGATAGCTAGTAGAATGGGTGTGAGGTTAGAGGAATCTACTTTCGGGATATTCATTGATGCTGTGTGTATGATCGGTGAGGTAGATTGTGCCACTGAGTTAGTGAAATACATGAGTGAAAGAGTGGTATATCGTTGATCCAAGATTATACTCTCGCTTGCTGAGTTCTGTCTGTAAACACAAACTTTTTAAATCTGGAAATTAAAAATAGTTTAGTAATTTTAAAAACCGTAGGCATATTACATAAGGTCTTGCTATCATCTCTCTCCCTCGCTCATAATGTTGTTGAAAACTTCTTGATATACAATATTTTGTAGAACACTATTGTCGAATTGCTTTGTCTCCGATTTAAGGATCTGAAGTCCTGCAGTTGTTGTCACTCTTGATAGCGCCACATATAGTTGTCCGTGAGAAAAGACTGGATTTGGCAAATACAAACCCACTTTATTTAAGCTTTGACCTTGGCTCTTGTTGATAGTCATTGCATAACAAACTCGTACAGGAAATTGACGTCTTTTTAGTTTGAAAGGCCATTTTGCATCTGTTGGTGTAAGACTTATCCTAGGAATAAGAACTCGTTTTCCCATATGACTTCCAGTAAGTATCTCTGCTTCAATAACCCTTATGCCTAGGCGGGTTATTATTAATCTTGTACCGTTGCAAAGGCCTTCTCTCTGATTTAAGTTTCTAAGCAGCATGATTGGTGCATCTATTTTGAGATCTAGCTTGTGATTAGGAATTCCTGGAAATTTCAGTGCATTTAAAAATTCCATAGGATAAAGAACACCCTGATTTGCCACTTTTTCTTTGTCGTCACCTATGCTATAAGAACTCAAATACTCCTTTTCCTCTCCTTTTAAGCAAGATAACATGTAGTTGTTCACTTCGTCCACTGTTTCATTTCTTGGAGTCAGAATTGCTCGCTCAATCAGATAATCCTTGTCCTTAAAAAAAACATGGAAATCTTTATATGTAGAATTCGCAATGCATTCAACAGATTCTCCAATGTTTTGCAAGACTAAACTTTTATCTATTTCTACGATACCTGTTTCATCATCTGATGTTCTATATTTTGCTGGCTTAGGTGTTGTTCCATCACCGATCCCTATTAGCCATTTTGCAAATTCTTTTTCATCTTGCTGAAGTCTCATGTTTTTATGTAGAGTGAATCTAGAGCAATAGTTCCATAAATATGAACGGTTTATTGTTGCCATAACAGTTTCTTGTCTGCTTCCTTGCGGTATGACTGGAAGAATTTGTCTAAAATCACCACCAAGAAGCACCGTTTTCCCTCCAAAGGGTTTGTTTGATGCATCTGGATCTGACACAGATAGTACATCTCGCAAACTCTTATCAAAAGCTTCATACGCAAATCGATGGCACATAGGTGCTTCATCCCAAATGATGAGATCTGTTTCCTCAAGTAAATCAGAAAGCATCGTGCCACGGCTGATGTTACACATACTGTCTTGATGAAGATCTATCGGAATCTTGAAACGAGAATGTGCAGTTCTGCCGTTAGGTAAAAGTGTAGCTGCAATTCCAGATGAAGCCACTGGTAGTACAATTCGTCTCTGTGATCTTAACCTTGAGATGATTGTTCTATACAAGTATGTCTTCCCTGTTCCACCTGGTCCGTTTAAGAAAAACAATTGTCCTTTCTTATTGTCAATCGAGTCGATTACAGCATCATACACTTGCTTCTGCTCGTCATTTAACGTTTTTATTAACCTGGAATGTTCTTCTTCTTGTTCAGGAATATTGTAACTCGTTTCATCTTTGAGCATTGAGTTTTTCATTTTCTTCAACAATTCTTTATCTGGCTTTGGCATATCTTCAAAATCTGTTAATGATCTATCATTCTGTGCTAGAATCCTCTCGATTTCGATAAGTGTATAACTTTGTAGCTCTTCATCAGAGAACTGTTGATCACTGAAGTCGAATGTCTTTCTTTGTTTAGTAGCTACGTCTTCAGCTAGGTGACGCCAGCAATGCTCCCATAGAGCAAGAGGACTACTTACTTCGCAATAAATTAACAATGTCACAAAGAGATGTCGAAGCTGAGAAGGATATGCATATTGTGCTGCTTCATCCATAGCTTCCTTCCATTCTGAATCACCATTCAACAATCCTCTTGCATAACATGCTGCTTTGAATGAGGTGTGTTTTACATTATCCACAGTTAGTATATCATCGAAGCTTTTCGGACCTTTGAGTATATTGACCAGCATTCTCAAATAATATAAATCTCCTGATCTTGGATGTATGTTAACTATTCTTCCTATGCTGAATCCATTTTGCCTTGGTAACCATGTTTTTGCATTTGAATCCCACACGAAATATGTAGGAAACTGGCTATACGTATATTTTCTCGCTTCAGGGCACCGTTTGTTCATCTCAAACCATTCTGTAAGCATTGTTTTCTCAATTCCATCTATTGAGAGAATGTATTCCAGACTAATCCCTTCAGGGTAAGTGATTCTTTGTTGATCTGGTAGGTGTAATGGTAGCCTTGTTACCGAAGGTTTTCGTTCATGTATATCGAATGCAAATATTCGCCATACAGCTTCACATGCAGAGAGGTAACGACATTCTAAGTAGTTTTTTATCTCATTGATCTCTTCTTTTGGTTCTTTTTCTTCTGAATTTTGTTCTGTTGGGTTTTTTTTCTCGATCAGCATTGTAGCCATGTCTACTCCTTTCGTGATATACTTGAATAAATACTTTATGGCAGATGACCTGTTGCACCATTCTACATTGATGTGAGCTTTGTATTTTCTTAGGAGTGAGAGATTGTGAGGCACGACAAATCTATTATCCAGCTTTGTGTGACCTTTCATGACGAATTTTGTTTCATCAGATCTCCTACGGTAAGTAATGTAGCCGGATTCAGTGATGTTTGTGCTGTCGTTGTAGGGCCTCGGGAATTTTTTGGTGCATATGTTATCAACCATACACTTTGGCCCACATGGTCCATGCATCATAAATTGTTCAACCAATAGGAAACTTTCCATATCAGCCTCTTTATCTGGTAACTCTGAGGTAATGAAACTATCGATATCCTCTGGAGCTGGATTTTGTTTTGACTGTTGTAGCCACAAAAGTATATGTGCATGAGGAAGACCGCGTTTTTGGAACTCGATTGTGTGAACAACTGTTTATTTAATAATAAAAAAAACGTAAACATTCTAATATGTGAATAAATCATAAGATTGTTATTAGTTAATAACTAATTATATTAGTACCTGCTGTAATAGGACCGAAGAAGACACCATCTTGCAGGTCTTTAAGTAGTTCTTCTAACTTCATTTTAAATACACGACATTCAATATCGGGTCGGTCATTTGCGGTCTCGTTTCCTGCTTTTCTTATATGATCACTCACTTCTTCCCACTTTGGATTTGCAGTTATAATAATGAAAAGATCTGGATTTCCATAGCATCTGCATATTGCCATTGCATCTCGATAATTCTCTACCATGTACCGCGGTCCACCTGTGAACGAAGATGGTAGAATTACTTTCTTACCTAGTGTTTTTGAATCTGCATCCCCTTATAAAATAGCATCACACACATTATTGTACAGATCTGCTCTAAGTTTTTTCTGGTTATGCTGATAGAAGTTCATACGTTCTTGTTCGATAGCAGTATACGCATCAACCACGTATTGATGGAAAAGACGACCTGAACGAACTATTGTTCCTGGAGAAGTCAATCTGGTATGTATCTGGTATGCGTAGTACTCTCGCATTGTTACATATGATCTCTTGGTAACATTTCCTTCAGAACTGTATGGAAATGTTCTCTCAATGTAACCTTGTTCACCATATGGAAACAGCAAAGGATATTGTAGTGACATATAAGATGGATGTAAAAAACTTATCCACTTAGGTTTATCCATTCTAGGATGCACTACTATATCTCTGTCGCAATTTGGGATAGAAATGTCACCCACAATAAGTCCAGCAATCTCGTCTACTTGTGGAAGGTCAAATTGTCTGACACGACCTTTATTTTTGATTAGTCTAATTGAGAAATCTTCACTTGCTCCAGACTCGTATCTATCTCTAGCCATTCTGAACACTTTAGCTAACTCGTTGTACTTGTCAAGCATTTCAATCAAACTGCTTAGGATAACTTCATCTAACTCATTCTTTTTCCCTTTTGCAAGTGCGTTGAGACGGTTTTGAATTTCATGAGCAGTATCATATATGTATAGCTGCGCAAAACGTGGGATATCTCCTCCCTCCGGTAGCAGAGATCCAATTTTATGGTAATTCTGACCATGCATACGAAAAGTGAAAGGTCCGTTTCCTGAATTGATATCGTAATCAATTTTTCCTCCCATTGATGTAAAAGCAAGCATTGAATTATATGCTCGTATATTGTTCCGAAACGATGTTGATCGTGATAGTAAGTCATCTAAGAAAGCTGGAGGCTTTTTAGACTGCTTCAGGACAACTCGTCCTTGTTGACAGCATATCGAGAATTTCAATTCTTTCCCACTATGTTTCAGATTTCCACACTAAGTACATGTTGTCAATTCATTGCCTTTTTCATTACTGGTTCCTGTATCATGAATAACACACATTGACTATTTCGTATATAGATAAATACATTATGATAAAACGGTTGCTGACTAATTGGTCGAATAATATAATTTACGTTTAATTCAGTTCAGTGGATTTGTATACAATCACCGCATGATATGATGTTTGTTCAATGTATTTGTATAGATTTAATTTAAATTAAGTAACTAATTAGTATAATTTTGCACCGTCTATTAAGAAGAAACCCAAAAATATATAAACTAATGGGATTAGAATAATAACAGATATTAAAAAAAAAATATTATATGATTAAATTTGTACCTTGATTGTATGTCCTTTTTTTCCTAAGACATATTCGTTTTTGGCCTGTAACCTGACTATCTTGATTCTTATCCAAGCTTTTTTTGTCTGATGCCTTGCCATCAGAATTATCTTGACCTTTCCTCTTTTCTATAAGATTCACTTGCGACACTTCTGTGATTAAATTTGATGGACTGGGCTGGTTGCTAGTTCGAGGTACCTTTGATCTTCTGTTGTAAATCCTGCAATAATTTATGTTATAAGAAAGTTTGGGTAATTTTTTTTATTATGATAGAATAACAGTTCTTACCACTTTCTAAGCTGCATAGTTGTAAGTTCGGGACCCTATATTATTCAAGAGTAATGTCAGACAATTAATTCTTGTAAATTTATATATGTGCTGGAGAATTTGAGTTTTATACTTACACATTGATTTAGTTTGTCGACCCATGTCTGAAGTGTTACTAATTTAAGTCTAGTATGAGGTTCATCTATAATCGTCTTCTCAATCATAGTAATCTGAGCATCATTCATAATACTTCGTTTTCTTTGGTTATCTGGCTTGTCAGTTGTTTCAGAAATTGTATTCTCCTCCGTGGTGTTCATGGTAAGCTCTGAATCCGTCTTCGGTTTTTTTTCCATCGATTGAGCTCTGCGTTTGTGGGTTTGCGTTAAGATCAAATCCTTCAGGATTTGGTTTGCCACTTTCTTCCTCTCAATCCCTTTGATGATTGTTCTTCAAATATATATATGTAGATTGTAATTAATTTTTAATTTCCTAATAGGCTTAAGTAATCATACTTTTTAGTTTAGTAAGCTTATTATTATTAGAATATATATAAGATTAAAACAAAAACGAAACTATAACAAGATATCGATGAAGTTCAAGATGTGATATTGTTTTGTGTGGTAAATTTTTTTAAGAGATTTTAGGTGTTTATATAGATGTGAATAATATATTCCTTTTTCTTTTAGGATTAGTTTTTCAGCTTATAACTAATCTTATTTACCTTTTATTGGGATTTTCCTTTTTTTAGTTTGTATATATCCTTTTTCAGTAGTTTTTATAGTTTTTATAGTTTTATTAAGATAATAATAAGATTCTTTTTTTTGGTATAATATTAAAACCGGTCTAATATTTTTGGTATAAGACTTTTTAGAATTAGTTAAAAATTCTCTTTTGCTCATTAAGATAATTAAAAACGAAATCAAGGGAAAACATCCGAAAATAAAAACTGAAACAAAAACTATTGTAGATCTAAACCTATTTTCTAAGGCAAACTAACACAAAACCTAAACCTGATCTTAAAAAAATATATATCTTATTATATAATAAGATTCAGCTTTAATTTCTACTTTTTTTCTGAAGATTGCCGGTTGGTTCTTCCTCATCTTCCCGTTCTTGACGTTTGTTTCCACAATTTTTGTTAACGGAATTTGACTAAACAAAAAAAAAAAATCGAATGGTTAGGTTAAATAATATAATGACAACCAAATATGGCATATAGTATATGTACCTTTAAGTGGTTCAGAATTTTTGAAACTGTGAAAGTTTGATAGAATGATTCAAAATCCCTTTCTTTAATTTTTATCTGGAATAGATATGTCTCTCCCACAATTGAATCCACCAAACTTCTGGGAATGTCTTCGAAACCTTCTTCGCTTGAGTTTCTTTTGATCTGTCAAAAATTTCGATTTAACTCTAGATAAATAATATGTAGATAACAATAAGATTCTTACATTTTCAGCAGTGTTTCCAGTGATTTGTGCTCCATCTTTATCAAATATAACAAAAGTTGCAGAGTCTTCTCCATCATCTACTATTACTTCAATTTTGAAGCTGAAAAATAAATAATGGTTTAGTATTTGAAAAACTTAATAATAACTTATAATAATACATAACATATATTTAAATATACAATAAATAATACCTCAAAACTCCAACGGATTGTGATTTAGCACACTTTTGGCAATAAAGAGATGATGCTGTTTTTGTGAGTTTTGTTGCGCAACTTGAACATGCTATGTAATTCCAACCACTACGGGATACTATATTAGTGATACAGTAAAACCTCTATAAATTAATAATGTTGGGACCGTGAGGTTTTATAAAAAAATATTAATTTATAGTGATTATTAATTTATAGATATATTATTTGATTGAAAAACTAATTTTGGGACTGACAAAAAATATTAATTTAGCGAGGTATTAATGAATCGAGTATTAATTTATAGAGGTTCTACTGTAGTTGCTTTACAAACAAACGTCTTTTTCTGCAGTGGTTTATAAGTTTGCAAATATGTCAATAATGTAATCTTAATATTGGTTATAAGTCAAAGAAACAAAACAAATAGCTGCGGACTGTAAAGTAAAGTTTCGTAGGTATTATCAAATAGTTAGTATTATCAAATAGTTAGTATGGTTTAATAAGAATACTTTTTATATGCAGAAAACCATAAATTAAATATGTAGTTATTACCTGAGGCACCTCGGAAGAGATAAAATCCCAAATATCGTTTATAGAATGTTCCGCTTCAGAAAGATTATTATTCATTGAATGTTCTTCAATCATGCCGCCAAGATTAACGGAACAACCACCGTCATAGCTAAAACTAATGGAACACAATAAATAAATAGTTGATCAATTTATATATTAACAAATTAAAATAATTAGATGAAACTAAAAAATAAAAATAAGATACCTTTCTCGAAAGGAAGTAACAGAATCACAATCACGATTCAAATAGAACTTAGTTCCTGAAGATGCAGATAAACAAATTGAGCCTTGATAAATCTTGATCAAAACACTTGTCATGATGATAACAATGTTATCACTTTCAACTCCACGATATTTATCTTCTAATTGTTCAGCTTGTTCTGCCCATATTGTTGCTGGTATTTCAATTCCACTAAATATAAGAAATAAAAGATTGGTTATAAGCAAAAGAAACAAAACAAATTAAAATTGTCAGGAAAATAAATAGATGCGGACCCGTGCGTTGGTATTATCCACGTCTAAAGAAACAAAACAAATTAATAGTCACGTCTAAAGTTTCGTAGGTATTATTAAATAGTTATATTATCAAATAGAGGTGGATCCTAAATAGATCTGAAAATATTAAAAAATATTAAAACTAAATAGATGCGGGTCCTAAATAGATTGAATAATTATGAAATATTTTTTCTGATATGAATAATTACTTAAAGAGAGAGATTTAAGGGTAAAAAACTAATCCTTTTAATAATAAAGTTAGAGTAACCCTTCTTAAGGTAGGCATAGCCTGACCACGTACATCCGCTTTTTCGATATTTTTGATATAGCCGATCACGTCTGTATTTAAAAAAATATATATTAAACATGCACATAAATATCTTATTATTATATTAATAAATAAATAAAATAATGAATATACCGTATAAATCTTCGGTCATATTTTTTAATTTATCAAAATCTTCATAATTTCGAAATCGAAATTTTTCAAAGGGTATTTGACAAAGCTGTTGTTCAACAGGACTAATTGTTGATCTCTCAGTTAGTTTTATCTGCAATTTATGATCGGAAACTTTGTAATACTTATTACAATCTTGCACATTGAAATTGTCAATTTCAATAAGACTTCCTTCGTGTAGGTTGTCGCCAAACTTTTCAATTAGAGAATGATGCATATAGCCTTGAATAGTATTTTCCTATGTTTAAAAAAACAAAGTTAGATAATTAGAATAATAATTTAATAATAAACAGATGAAGGTTGTTGTTTAAGTAAAAAAAAACTGATTACCTTCTCATCAAGTAGAGCAAATTCAATCCCATGAGTTCATTATTTTTCTTCAAATTTCTTGCATCCCACTTTCGAATTAGACGTACTACCGTTCGACGATATGGACGTTTTTTGTTTAATTGATCCAGTATAAAATAATCATTGTTATCAGTTTGAACACTTGAACTCATTGTTTCTTTGATGAGATTTATCCTGTAAATAATTTAAATAGATGAAATTAAAAGAAGAGGATATTATACGAACTTTACGTAAAAACGTTACGTACGTTAATCAAAACGTTACACACACAATCACGTACCAGAATCTTTATGCATAAGCTTATTATTATTAGAATATATATAAGATTAAAAAAAACGAAACTATACCAAGATATCGATGAAGTTCAAGATGTGCTATTGTTTTGTGTGGTAAATTTTTTTAAGAGGTTTTAGGTGTTTATATAGATGTGAATAATATATTCCTTTTTCTTTTAGGATTAGTTTTTCAGCTTATAATTAATCTTATTTACCTTTTATTGGGATTTTCTTTTTTTTTTAGTTTGTATATATCCTTTTTCAGTAGTTTTTATAGTTTATTATATATATCTTATTATATATCTTTGTAACGTATTAATCTTATTAATTTTCCTTTTATTATTAGTAATTGATTATACAATTTCCTTAATCTAATTGGAAAACATAAAATAAACTTATTTTCTTTTTTTTTTGTTTTTAAAATTTATTTTTAGATTTATGTAATATTACGTTAAAATCTAATTGGTTTAATTTTTTAACACGTGTCAAAATCTAATCGATTAACTTGCCACGTGTCACGATCATATAATTTTGTAACGTATTAATCTTATTAATTTTCCTTTTATTATTAGTAATTGATTATACAATTTCCTTAATCTAATTGGAAAACATAAAATAAAATTTTTTTTTTTTTTTAAAAATTTTTTTTAGATTTATGTAATATTACGTTAAAATCTAATTGGTTTAATTTTTTAACACGTGTCAAAATCTGATCGATTAACTTGCCACATGTCACGATCATGTTAAAAAGTAACTTTGATGCATCCAACTTTATATAATAAGATAATAATTTACTCTCTTTTTTTTTTAACTTATATCCTTTTTACTTTCTGGATAGATTCATAATTTGTCGTCTCTCTATATGCTTTTTCTGTAAGGGTCTATGACTTGTTTCTTCATAGGCTAAGAGACTAGTGTTTGAATTTAAAGACTCGTGAACTTTGATTAAATCTTTACAGATACAAAAACTTCAGAGCAAAACAAAAGAGAGTACATTAATAAAGTAAAAAATTATTTATGAATTCTTTTTATTATTATTTCTTTAGATTCCTAAATTGCTATAACCAGTGGGAAAGTAAAAAAAAAAAAAAATAGTGTACAATTTCATTACAGAGAAAAAAATATGAGAAAGAAAAAGACAAAAGCAATCACAAAGATAGTTTTTGATTTTTGTCTAAATCTTCTCTCATATGCATGTTCTGAGTGAGCTAAAGCCTCCATATCCCAAATCTCCTCCAGACAAATCTCCTTGGCTCTGTTCCTGTTATATTAAGAAAAACAAATTCACAATCTCAGAGATCAGAATTGTTTTCTCTATTGACAAAGGCTTAACAATCTCACACCTGCTTCATTGTGGAGTTGACTATATCATCTAATGAACCAGCTTCTGCACCCAAGAACCCACTCTGTAACTTCTGCTGCCCAACGATGAACCCTTCCTTCGGGTTACTACTCAACATAGCATCCGTCGTTGGACCGTATTGCCTCATCTGCAATGAATCATAGAAGCCTCCTCCGGTTTGCGCATTTGCATTTGAGTTGAAGTCTGTGTTTCTGCAAAACGCTTGAGGGTTTGTTGTATCCAAGGCTGGACTCAACGGAGCTGCAGAGTCACAGAATGGGATAGAATAGCTTGATGATGGTCCATTATTGTTCCATTCCAAAGAGTCGGGTTTCGAATGCTGTATTGGAGAGACGTCGAACTGATGATGGATGATGCTACTGTTACTGTTCTGAGCAGGAGGAGGAGGAGGAGGAGGGAGTGTCGACGAGGAAACAGCGTTTGACCAATGTTCCAAACGTTTATTGATCTGGTGTCCCGGGAACCCTGGAGGAGGTGAAGCTTGTGGATGACCATCTAGAACCAAGAGATTGTTATTAGGCGAAGAACCGATGATAGAGCTTTGTTGCGTAGAGAAGCTAGGAAAAGCGATGATCTTGTTGTTATTGTTCATGTTTCTGATGTTGTTGTTGTTTGCCTGAAGCTGGTCGAACTCTAAAGGCATTGGCATCCCTTGAAGAATGTTTCCTCCATCACTATGGTGGTTAAGAGGAAGTGATGAGACATGGTGAAACTTTCCAAGATCGGTTTGGCTTTGCAAGAACATTCCTGTAGAAGTAGATGAAAGGTTCCGGACACCGATCCCGCCTGAAGGAGTGTTGAGTCTACCAAGAATCCCGTTTGGAGGGAAAGGTCTCATCGCGGTTGCTCCACCGTGGAACTGACCGGATCCAACAGGGATCGAGCGGTGGTGGAAACCGTCAAGTCCTCCACCGAGAGAAGAACTCATTTGCAAGAAATGTAAGTCAGAGTTTGCCATCATAGCCTGTTGGTTACCACTAATCCTCTTTAAGTAAAGGCGAAATTTCTGCAGCCACGAAGAAGAAAGGGGAATAAGCTTTTCGAGGTTTATAAACAAAAGCTTTAAAAGACATGAATGATGATTCTTTGAAACCTGAAGATGACTAGCCACATTTTCTCTAGTGAGCTTCTCAACATTCATAAGATCAAGAATCTTTTTAGGCATTGCCTCTGCAATCAAAAACAAAGATTAAAACTCAGCAAAAGATTGTGTTTTGATGATTAACAAAATCAAAGTGACATTAACATAAACTTACTCTCCAATCCCAATTGGTTAACCGCTGCTACAAACTTCTTGTGCAGCTCGACCGTCCAAACAACACGTGGCTTCTTCTGAGCAGAGGGATCATCGTTATCATCTCTTTCCTCGTCCTCGTCTTCATTGTACTGATCTTTGCGTTTTCTATTGGCTCTACCATTGTTCTGATCAGAATTCGCAGCGCCTTCGTTGCCCGATCCATCTCTCTTGTCGCCGATATTACTCCCACGGTTCTTGTCAAACCTGCTTCTCACAACATGCTGCCATATGTTCTTCAGCTCCTCAATACGAACCGGTTTAAGTAGATAGTCACAAGCCCCATGAGTAACTCCTTTCATCACATACTTTGGATCGCTATGCGCAGACAACACTGCAGAGTTTTAACAACAAGAAAACCATCATCATAAAGCCAAACCAAGAATCAAGTCTAAAAGATCAAAACTTTCCAAGAATCTAAAGATCAAAACTTTTGAGGGAAAAATGATGATGATTTTGGATTTAAAAAAAATAATAATAATGGGAAATTAAGAAAAATTATTTGACTTACTTATGACAGGTAGGTCCATTTCAAGACCAACGAGCTCGAGAAGTTTGAAACCATCCATGTCAGGCATGTCAACATCGCTAATAACAAGATCAAACTTGTTCTTGTTCTCTCTCAATAACTCTAGAGCCTTTTGTGCCTGGTTCGTCGTTGTAACTGCAGACAATTAAATCCCCCCCCCCAAAATATATAAAGTCTCAGTTTTTTACATAATTCAATTCAACAATGATCTCTCTGACACATGTAGCAATGAAGATTGTGTGGATCAGAGCAAAATAAAATGGAGATTTGAAAAAAATGTCAAAATCTAAAATTGAATCCGGAAAATTGATTTATGGTGTTGGAGAGATCAAATCAGAAACTAAATTTTGTATAATTTCTACATGAAGTTAGGTAAGATATCTAATCAAATCCTTTTTTTTCAAAGATTCCACATATGTGGTCAAAACTTAGATCAAGAAAACAAATCCAACTGAATCTAAAAAACCCATTACTCATCAACAGATCCCAGAAAACGAAATGGTCGATGCAAGAAAGCAGAGAGAGAGAGAGAGAGAGAGAGAGAGAAACCATGGTATTGGCAACGATGAAGCAAGGTTTCGAGGATACGAAGACAAGTCTGGTCATCATCAACGGCAAGAACTCTCATTCCGACAGGAAACTGATCCAAGGAGACGAAATCTTGTTCCACAGTCATCTTCTTCGAGACAGACCCAGAAATCAAAATTTGAGCTTTTTCTTTTTTGCTTTCTTGTTCTTTGCAAGTGTCTAAGAGAGAGAGAGAGAGAAAGTGGGAATTTTTGATGTGCAGGAACGTCGACGGAAAATGAGATTTATTGGATTAAATATGAATGGGTCTAGAGGGAGAGTGATTTAGAGAGTATAATATTTAGATTTAGAGAGAGAGAGAGAGACAAAAGATTTTCGAGCAGAGCTTAAAAGTTTTTCATCTCTGGCGAGGGAAAAAAAAAAGGAATCTTAGTGATCTATCTATATATGGATACTCTAAACTGTATGTTGATGATCATCAAGACTCGCAATCTACCTTTTTCTGCAAATTTTCAAATTTAACTTTTTTACCATTTTTGGTTCCTACTTTCGAAATTTCCCTTATTTTTTTTCTTTTTCTTCCATTAGAGAACAAAAGAAAAAAAAACATTTTCCGTCGGAAAGAATCTTTGATACAGAACCAAAAATAAACCAGACCGATTATAAATTTCAATTAAATCGAAACTAAACCGAAACCGAAATCGAAACCGAAACAAGTTGAAGTGAGTTTCCAAACTGCACTAAAATACAGTAAAACTTCTATAAATTAATAATGTTGAAACCATAAAATTTCATGAAATTTTATTAATTTATAGATATATTATTTGGTTGATAAATTAATTTTAGGATTAAAAAAATATTATTACTTTATCCATTATTAATTTTTAGAGGTTCTACCGAATCAAATTCAAAATCAAAGTGGCCCAAACTAAATTAGGAGTAGTCCCGGTTTTGTTTCAACCAAAGAACCGGTTGTAGGACCAGAATGGTAACCATATATAATTGTAGTTACTGAACCGGAATCAGTATCACTATCACTCCAAATTTTTTTTTTTTTAATTCTAACTTGTGCAGTTTTAAAACGGTAAGAAAATAGGTGTCATTTGAAAGGGGTAATTAATATTAATCGTTAGGGATGGGAAAGTCCTTTAAGTAGAAGATTAGGTTTACTATAATGTAGATCGCATCATAATTCTGAAGATACAATTTGATTCTGGTTTAATCTAGTATTGTCCAACTGTTACATGGACAAACAAAATTTAATTGTTACCATGATTTCAATCATTACTAAATACTTTCCAAATTTGTAAATCGATTATTACTAATAGGAAAACGAGTGTTGTAACTTGTAATATTTTAGATATGGCGCTGTTAAAAAAAAAAAAAAAAAAATCAAGTAACAATTTTGATTGTTTATAAGGTCATAATGTAAGTTTCATTTCTTGGGATTTTTTTTTTTTTTGGCTCAGAGTCAGTTGATTTTGAGACGATAAAAAAGTATATACTTCTCAGATTTTGTATTAGTTTATAAACCTTATACAGTAGAACCTCTATAAATTAATACTCGATTCATTAATGCCTCGCTAAATTAATATTTTTTGTCAGTCCCAAAATTAGTTTTTCAACCAAATAATATATCTATAAATTAATAATCACTATAAATTAATATTTTTTTATAAAACCTCACGGTCCCAACATTATTAATTTATAGAGGTTTTACTGTAGTAGCAGTGTTAGAGCGGACTTTCTTATTTGAAACACCCTTTCTTTTTTAATCTGAAATATTATTTCAACTACATATTATGAAAAATATTTTTTTTTTCTTATTCGAAACACCCATATTAAAAAAAAAAATTCATTTCTAAACACATTTTTATTTTTGTGAAAGCCTCCTTTGCCTCAATGGTTTATCAAATGTTTATTAATGCTTCTACACCAGAAGATTTGAGTTTTAAATCCCAGATGACACGATTTATATATTACCAGTTATACAGATTAATATAAAAGTATGCAAATTAATGTAGACAAACTTACATGGGATCTTCAGCATGGTACAGGTAGATCTGTCAGTCGTAGATCTTCGTATGATGGTAAACGTGGTACAGATAAAGTTAATCGTAGATTTTTATAAGACGGTAGAATTATCTATTGTAAAATCGTCTATATAATTGTTCTCATAATTTGTAATAAAATAATAAATCAGTGTTAAAAAAATCAATCTACTAACAAATATCGTAAACTAGGTTGACTGATTTTTGTGGAAGTGTGTTTGTTGCCGAAAAAGAGTAAAATGTTTTGACTTAATTTCATAATATACCGTAGATGACTAGAATTTTTCTAATTTTAAGAATAGCGTACCAGTTGTTGAATGAAAATGAAATCTATATACTGAAAATAAGCTGAAAGATGTAGAGAAAAAAGTATATATAAACAGTAAGATTTTTTTTTTTTCGACAGCCTCAATTTCTATAATGGTTTAAAGATCTAAACCGGTTAGACAGTGAGATCGTTACGTACAAGTGAATTATGAAAAATAATTGTTATTTTATATCTTAATATATATATTTTGTTTCTTACATTTTTCAACCGAAATATATTTATTATATCTTTATCAGTTTTTTGGCAAAATTATACCTTATCTAGCTATGAGCTAAAACCGATCAGTATAGGACTATAGGTGTGGAAAAATTGTTTACCGCTGCAATGTATAACTTAATTTAGACGAGTTAAAGATTCGCTAGCATATGTTGTATATGTTTTCTCCATGCACTAAAAGATTCACGAGTTTAAAAAATATACTAAAACAAACAACAAATTTAAAATTAAAATTATAACTGATTAATAATTGTGCAAGACTTTCTACAATAATTTAAGAACGTTTAATGTTGCCTACCTCCACATAATAACAAAACTATATAGTTTTTATATACATAAAAGATGAATGTCATGGATATTATTGCCTTCAAGCGCTTAAACGCTGTCTAAATCGTTTTTTCTTAACACTATATAGTGTTGATCTTTTATTGAGTAAAAGACTAGTACTCTTCATTCTTCTTTAGCAATGTGTGACAAATAGTTGTTTAGTTAAATTTTTGTTTGCATCATTTTTTAATGTCAATTTTTAATAAATGATTCAAAATAGAATCATTTATTTTTTTGACAATTTATAAGTGATGCTATCTATTTTATTTTTATTAATTGATACTAATTAAGTTAGTATTAGTATCAATTATTTTAATTGATGTTAATCAAATTAGTAATAGTATCAATTATTTTTATTTGATGCTAATCAGGTTAGTATTAATATTAATTTTTTAATTGATGCTAATCAAGTTAGTATTAGTATCAATTTTATTTAATTGATGTTAACTAAGTTAGTATTAGTATCAATTGTTTTAACTGATACTAATCAAGTTAGTATTAATATCAATTAAAAGAATTGATGCAAAATTATATATTTAATGTTAATTTTTAATAAGTGATTCTAAATATTATCAATTATTTTAATGATACTTTATAAGTGATGTTATCTAGGTTTTTCTTGTAGTGTATTAAAACGTAACAAAATGTTTTGGATTGTTTTGGATTGGTTGACCAAAAGTAACGCTATATATATATTCCAAAAGTATATGTACTGTGAAAATTGTTTTGGATTAAAAAAAAAAAGGGGGCAGGCTTTAGAGAGAGCATGCTCGAGGTTGGGAAGTGCGTTACACGCGTGAGCGTGCATCATCTCTTTCAGTACAGTTGCAGACTGGAAATGGCTTTCTTAGTTCATAAAAAAATCCGATTGCAAAATCTAGTTTAAACCAACGACAATATTAATAACTAAATTAAATTTCGGTACTAAATTTAAACCAACGACAATATTTCTATTTTTTTTTTTTTTGAACCTTTGATATTTCTAATTTAAGAAAGGCGAATCTGAAAAGCAACAACATAACTTTGACATTGACTTTTTTTAACATCTTTTTTGTTTTTATTTTTTTCATCGAATTCTTTTAAAAGTTTTAAATTTACAGGTTTTATCATTTTTAGGACAGTACAAAATTAATACAACCTAAACGGACATATTAAGATTCTTGTACTTTTATAAAAAGAGATTTTGAGCTTTGGACAATCAAGAAAAGAAAATTGTGGATGAAACTTATAAGAATATTTAAAAAAAGAAAGAAAATGTAAACAAATTGATAACTAACATTAATTTATTACGTGAAAATTTAAAAAATTAAGCTGAATAAATCATACAATAAGTTTTAATGTTGAAACATTTGAAAACGTGAAAATAGTTTTTATATTAAAATAAAAAGTAGAAAAGGGATACTTGTTGTTAATGTGTGTATAAATCTTTATTTTTTTAAAAGATAATATTTCCGGCGAATTCTTCGATGTAGTTGGAGACCCGATTGCGAAATCCAGTTTGATTTAATTTTATATTCCAAAACTAGATTTTGCAATCGGATTTTTGGAGATATGGAAAAGTTCGCTGCTGATAATGATTCAGACAGAGGAAAAAATGGGATAAAATTTTGGATAGTGTAATTGTTAAAACATATTTTTTTTAATTAAACACAATTCTACATATGTTATTGCAAATGTGGTATTAAAAAAATTAAAAGTTTGGGTGGTTTAGTGATGAAGTTTGTAAGTTTAGGAGGTTTAGTGATAAGTCTAAAAGTTTGGGAGAGATTAGATTGAGAGGCAATAGTTGAAGAATCTATCAAAATCAACCCTAAATCAATAATTGTTATCACTAACTAGTTATCATCTAGAAGCTTCTACTAGATTCATAATTCAATTATCTAGAAGTTATTTTGAATAAGCGGTTATACATAATTGTGAATTAACTAATAAAAAAAATTATCTTTCAGAGGTTTGAAAAAGTTATTTTTCATGCTCAATTCTCACTGAGATCCTAAACTCGATTTAAATGTTTTAAGAATATTTATCACTATTCCATGACCGTATAGATAGGAAGGTCTCACGTTTCGTTTCGTTGAATTATTTTTTGTCAAAAATATTTATCTTAAGATTAAATCATATACATTGATGATGGCACTACTGATGGGCCATGACCTTATGGTGCACATAAAAAGTGCGTGAATATTGTTAGCATTTTAGGCTTATAAAGGTTAGATTTGAAACAAAACCTTTTGAACTTTAAAAAAATATATATAATTTGAATCCATATATCACAATATCAATATCCATTATCATTGTAACTTTTTAAGTATCCCGCTCTCAAAAGTTGTCCGACTTCACTCTCTAATTTATAACCGGGAGAATAACACTTCATTATATAACCTTTTTCATTAGATAACTATTTTTTTTTCTTTGGCAAAAATAAACCCTTATTCAAAATCATTATCATATATATTTATCCTTACTGTTACAAGCATACTACATAATACATATATACTTTATGTAGCATATATGCATTTATGTATGTATGTATGCATGTAGTATATATCTGCATTACGTACCCTAAAAAAAGTAATACACATGCATGTATGTATGTTTTGTTTTTCTTTTTCTTTTGAACATTTGCATGTATGTATGTTTATACAGGTAGAGGTAGGTAGGTACGCATGTATATGTATGAGCCCAATTAAATTGCATAAAACATCTTGTTTATCAATCATATAATCCACTAACATATATTATTTAAATCCATGTTATATATTTAATCAGTGATACACTAAAGTAAGTGGATTTAGAAGTCTTGGCAAAATATATCAATATAAACAAACTTTTACGTACTGAGTATAAAAGATGATCTCTTTGTGTTGGGGGACTTGGGTCCCATCCACATTTCTCAGCCTTCGAGTTTGGTGGATGCAAAATAACATCCCAATGATTTTAAAATTTCTATTATATTTTATGTTGATATATTGAACTTAATTAGCTTTATTTGATTCTATAGTTTAGAGGGGGAAAATCGAAAACGTTTTTAATTTATATAAGTCATATTTTGCATTCTTTCATAATAATTTTAAATAGTAAAAAAAACAACGATATTAATAAAAATAACTAGTTTGCCTATAAATTTTTTTTTTCAATCTCAACGTTCGAAGTAACCGTCACGGTTATGCTTTGAGGCCAGATGAATCTCTTTCGCCGTTGTTCTTACGTCCTGACCTTCTCAAGCTGGACAGCTTCTCCTCTTTCTCAGATCCTTTCAAGTGCGTTCGAAAAACTGTATTTCATTTTTCGCTGGACTTCTCTTGTCATTGGTAAAATATTCTTCAATCTCTTCTAGTTTTTCTATGTTTTTTTAGTTTAGTCCGATGATTATATCTCCTTTCTCAATTTTCTCACCACCCAGTCTAATAGGTTTGTTTGTATCTCCATCTCATATGCGGCGCCATCGAACCCTCCCAAGCCACTGGTGCCCACAGATCCGTCGCCTCTTTCTCTTTTGTCAATCTTCGGCTCGCCCAATGTCATCCGAGTTTTTCATCTACTCAAGTCCTCTGTGTTCTTTTTAGTCTCGGCGTTGTCAAGATGTTGGCTGGAGTGGGATCCCTCCGGCGAGCTAGTCGCATATCCGCCGAGAGCCAACGACATCGTTTCCACAACCTCTACACTATACATATTTGTAAGCAATCTGGGAAAACCGCTTCTGGACATTGCCGTCTTGGATTGAGTGGGATTGACTATGGGTTTTGTCCCATGCATATCCCACTACGACTCACGTTTATCGCAAAATAATGATAATTCATCCTATAACGAATATACAGCCTAGCTACACATATTCCTATGGATCCATTTTCTTTTAACTTGCCTCAAATATCAATTGTTGCGTTATCCAAACCCGTCAAATTTGTATTTACTAGATGATATTGTTTGTTTTATACAACTCTCTGGGATGCAATCATGGATCTTTTGTTGGATGAATCGCGAGAATACATTTCACAGTTTTTGCTGCATATGTGTTTTAGACCACGATTCACTCGATTTGGCTAGAACGGAACAATAGAAGACATGGTGAACCTCCTACTCCTTCTTCTGGCATAGCTCACCAGATTGACCAGCAGATGCGCAACCGGTTAACAACAATTCGAAGATATGGGATCATCGATACGAAGAAGGAATGGAACTATGGTTTTTCTTTCCGGTAAAAGAAATTTGGTTGTGTAGTAATTAATTTTGCAAATTCAATTTAAAATACATACACATTCATTGTAAAAACAGCTTTTGGTTGGATTAATTTAACATTTCCATTCCCAAAAAAAAAGATATTGTCTGTTTTGTATTACATACTTAAATTCATACAAATTTATTTTTGATTCTTTCTTAAAAAAACTTAAGATTAATGTGATTTAAATTAATATTTCAACAATATTTATAACCAGAAAAAGGGAGAAAGTGAAAATAATAATAAATTGAGCCAGTCTTGTCTCCCACAAGGGCTAACCTCAATACTCTTTAATATGCTTTTCTCTTCGGTTGCTTCCTAATCGTTTCCTACCTTTGTTTTTCTCTTCTGATTTAAATTTTATCAATTATTCTGAACTCTTGTGCTTGACACGTCATTTATTATATTTTTTTGTTAAAAAATCATTTAACATATGTATACGATGTAAATATAGTTTAGCAGTTTGTTAGTTAGTTATAGGCCCCGATTGATATATAGATACTTACAATGAAGATGTTGAAAAAAAAAATTCAATTATTGAATTGCTATAATGGGGAGTTGAAAAGTGTGTTAAATCTAATGTGGATTAATTTGGGTTGAATCTATTCGACCGGTTGAATCATAGCATGTTTTCATTAGATGTTGAGATTTTTGAATTTTTTTGTTCTATTCTAATTATTTGAAATCAATAATCTCATAGTAAATTAATTTTATTTTTTATTATTTTGTATACCAAAATTCATCTTTTATATTTTATAGATAGAAACTTGTTTTATTTGATTTGGACACCGAAAAAAGTATAAAAGAAATTAAGAATATAAAATAAAATTGGTGAGGTAAAATGTTGAATTATTAGGTAGAAAAAAAAAATGATGTACAGTGTTAAAATGTAAAAAGTATGGTGTTGAATCTCAAAACCATTGCGGAGATAGTATAAAAGTGAGGTTGTGATCTGTAGATGATGTGATGATTATGATTAGTTCATTACGAGATCTATTTGATAAATAGATTATCTTAGAATCATGATAGCAATAGTAAAACAAGCGATCATGACAAATATAATATAGCAAACAAACAAAATTACTATGATTAATATAAAATTGACAAAACATTTAGAACAAGCACATCATAAAATAAATAAAATAATTTGAATAATAATAAATTATGATATTAATATAATAATTATCAAATTCTGATTGAGTTTTGCTAATATTTCGAGGAACGAAATATTTTTTTTCTTGAATAAATTATATTAACTCAAACAATTTAAAAAATATTTTTAAATTATTTGTAAATAATAATAGTAAACAGAAGTATTTAAACATACCACACTTGCTGAGTTTGACCAATCATGTGAGGATTGTTTTTTATTTATGGCTTTGTATCCCATGTGGTACATTATTTATTTTATTTTGCTTTTTTTTTTTTAATTTTTAGATTAACTAGGGACCAAAATCCGTAATCTTCTTAGGTCCGAAATTACAATATGCGTCACTTGATCCTGTGACCTCTAAGTTTTGTCTATAATACTTTTACAGTCAAGCTAATGACACTTTTGGTAATTTATTTTTATTTTTAATGAACAAAAACATTTTAGTTTATATTTTGGTTGTATGGGGTTAAATGGGCAATATTGCGGTTCCAAAAAATCCACACGAATAGTATCATGCCACATACGGTTGGGAGCAAATATATGTTTTTTTTGTTAAAGGGCCTAAATATATGTTAAATTTAATTCCATCCATTATCCGTTTTGATTCGGAAAAATTCTGATAACTGTATCTTTACGTAGAAAAATGATATACTCGTATTTTTACCAGATTTGGCGTGAAGCTGGTCATCGGTTGGGGAAGGAGAACCATCGCTGGTGAGTACCGATACCATTGGAGAGAAAACTGTTTTTCCTCGAGCGTTATGCATATGAGAGAAAACTAGCTAGGGTGAATTAAAGCTTTTCTAAAACCTCGTATCATGATATTTTTTAAAACCTTGTATCATGATATCATCACGTCACATGCCATCCATAGAAACAAAATTAAGGCTATACCGATCATTGTCTAAAACCTAGCCCCAAAAAAAAAACAAATCAGCGTATAATACCCTAACCCAAACAAATTTATAAAAAGTTATTATTATTAGCTCGAAATTATTAAAAGAAAATCTCAAAGATTGACCATTGAGCCAACTTAAATCTGAAAAACGGAGCCTTAAATTACATACAAAACGCAGGGCTTGAAGCAATTACCTCTTTTGATACACATATATAGAATTTCAAAGCTGCTAACCGAAGAAACAAAATATTTAGAATTTTGACGAATTAAATTTGCTTGGACAAAAATTCACCAATTTTATGTAACTTCGTAACTTCACGTTCCTTCCTTCTAGAAGACAAAAATGTAAAGCATGCATCGTCTACAAGACATATTTATTTAGAGGTCAAAGCATTCATCGTCAACAGGACATACTTATATTTATTTAGACATATATTTATTTAGAGGTCATAGACAAAAATTCGAGGTCATAGCAACCTATCAAACGTAGAAGTGAAATCGAGGTATTATTAGCATCTTGTGATTAGAAAGAGAGTAAAAAATTAAAGGTTTCGAAGGAGATAGGCTTTCTCGTGATTAGCATCTTGACAAGAATTAAAGGTTTCGAAGAAAAAAATAAGAGAAACAGAAGTTTATTTATTTATTTAGAGTTCGTACCAAAGTCCAAACGAAACAATGAAAGTTTTCATGTTTGTTAACATTTTAAGGATTTAGATTCTTGCAACACTTTCTTCATAATTTTTTCTATCATGTTTAATTTTTTTTTTTAAGAACTTTTAAATTGCATGATTTTGTGCTTTCAGGATGTTTACAACTACTGGGCTTTTTTTATGCCCAAAATAACTATATTTCGGGCCTTTGCTATTGTACTCTACAAGACTACAACCATATGAAAATAAACATGTTTGTCGAATAATTCTCTCTGCTGTAAGCGTACGTAGCTCCTTACCAAATGTTTTAGAATTTATTGTTAGCTAGCTAAGTAATGATTGATTTGCGTTGTACGCGGTTTTAAAAATTTGTTTTTTATTGATTTATTTATACTAGGCCAATATCCACACTACGCGAGGGTTTATCCGTTTATGTATTTGATTTATTGTCTTGTAGTTAATTGTTCCAATGGAAATAAGATATATGAAACTTTTGGTTATTATGTGTACTTTCAAAAGTTCTCAATCCCTAGGTTTTTTTTTCCCCCTTAAAACTATGCATCTTAATTCTCCAACTATATAAACAACACCACAAAAATTAAGAAATCACAAGTAGCAGAACAATAAATCAAAAATTATCTAGTTAAAATGGACTTGACAATTTTTAAAAAAAAGAAATTTGGTTTCTCATGATCTGTTATTTCCACTCACTCTCATGAAACCCTATCGAACCCTTTTTGTAAAAGTACTTATCTTCGACCATTGCTCATTTCCTCTTCGGAATTACCTTTTTGATAGCTAGGATGTGAAGAATATGAGACAACTTAGATTTTTCCTATTTAAGATTTTCTTAGCCTTCCCATTTCAGCTAAATTCATTACTTTTAAAAAAGATTTTTCTAACGATATTTTTTTTTCAAAAAAATAGAAGACGAAGGTTCAAATTTCGATTAAAAAAAAGATAAAGAGTTCATTTACTAATTAAAAAAAAATTTGGGGATTTTATGGATATATTATTTCATCGGTATTTTTTTATCTAACAATATCCAAACTAGAGTCACAAAATCTTCAAAAGGAAAAACACATGAAACAATCGGCCTTAGTGATGAAAGATGAAAGAGAGAAAATGGTCCTTGAGCTCCAAGAAGCTAAGAACTCATCCAAAATCACAGAAATAGATTCAACTTGAATTAGAAAACAAATCATGCTATCTTTAAATGTCCTCTAGAGGATTTGGTTCTATAGACTTGGTCACTGAGGATTTTTCATATACAATATATATGAATATGATCTTTACAAACATGGATTTCCTGTTATGGATGTAACTTCTTACGTGGTAAAATGTGCCACTAGATAATCTGATTCATTTTATAACCAAAGAAAACACCCCTCACCAGTCACCATATATTCTAAAGTACACCCTAAATTCATTGGCATAAAGATGTTTTACGAGAATTTATGGGTATAATGATCTTAACACACTAAACAATATAATGAAAGACTAAGATAATATATCACATGCTTATATGATATAAATAGGAAGTCTATTTGATAATTTAGATGTTCATATAAAATGATAACATATCACGAATAAATTACATGTCTTGTGTGATAAATACAATACGAATAAAACAGTTCAAGACCTTCAAATGATAAATTAAATATCCACTTAGAAAAGTGATATCTAGAAAAAAACAACCACGCATCGCACAACAATTAAGAGTAAAATCATCAAAAATGTGTTTTAACCCATTGAAAAAAATATTGTCATTTTCTTAATTTTTTTTTTTTTTTTTGATAAATCGTGGAAATTTCAAAGCTTTTACCTATAATTTCTCTTGTATAGGGTCATTCGTTTATAAGACAACATTTAAAGTATAAATCACCTTTTTAATTAAGTGAAATTTGTGACATTTGAGTATTTGTTCTCAACACCATTAGAACATCTCTACTTATTACTCAATTTTTCTTTCTAGATGAAACTAAGTTTTAGTCCAACTCCATTCTATTTTTTACTTCAAAATATAATAATGAGTAAAAAATGAAATAATTGTTATGAATCTAATGAATTGTGTTGTATTATTGCTGAGACCAATGGTCTATATTTATAGTGATTACACAAAGGAGAGAAAATGAAATAGTCCTTTTACTACTCATACATGAAATAGGAAAACTTCTACTAATCCTATTGGAAAAAGGAAATCCTATCTCTAATGGGACTTGATCTTCACGCCGAGACTAGACCACGAATTGGGCCTTATGGACTGAGCCGGTTATGGACATCCAAACCTCAATGGTTTATAACAGCTTTGAAATATCTAGTTTGAAATCTATTTAAATCTACTTTAAAATATATTTTTTGACAAATGATAACATGCCGTTAATAGTTAATAATATTAAAATTATATAATTTACATCAATTTTTTTTTATTGACATATACAATTATAAGAAAAGTTGAAATAAATTTGCTAGAACTGATTACAAATAGTTGGTGCAATAATTTTTTGTACGTGCTAATTATTATCTGAAATTTATTCATCTCATATGTAAATCATTTTTTTGTCGTCAAATATGTAAATCATTTAAAATTAGTCTTTGCATATTTCAGTGTAGAAATTTGTTTCTATATATAATCATCACTGTATTAATTGGGTTCGATGGGAGATTTTCTGTTATATTAAGAAAAATGAGACCCTCATGTTTGGATTTCCGAACCTCTATATAAATTAAAATCTTAGAGGGGGTTATTGGGAGATGAATTTTAAAGAATTTTTAAAATTTTGAGATTCCATCATTATTGGTTTATAGATTCTTAAAATCCTAATAGAATCCATTGTTATTGCTTTAAAGATTTTAAAATTCTATCCAAAATCCTTTGTTATTCAAAAAATTTGGTTTTTAAAGATTTTATGATTCTATTAAAATCTTATGTTATTGGTACAAGGATTTTAAACATTTTAACTCATAAAACAAGATTTAACAAGACTTTCAAAATACTACCTATATGGCATGGATTCTCAAAGTCATTATAACAAAACTATTTGAGAGATTTTCTAAATACACAAACTCTTTTCAAATCTAACAAAATTTTCAACAAATTTAACAAATCTCCCAACTCTTAAAATCAATCAAAATTTTATAAATCTCTCCCCCAATAACCCCCTTAGTGTTGAGAAAAAAAGAAAGCAGAAAAAAGAGGAGACCAAACAAAAACCTTTGTTCGGGCAGGCGCATGCCTTTTGTTTGAGTAATAGACGTTAGAGCATCCTCCCATTTCTGCGTTTTTACAGGATCGTGCTGATTGTTGCGTTTCAGTAACCTGAAATTATCACCAAATTTTCCTTCGAGATTGCTCACGACGGAAGTTTCAAGCTTATAGAAGATAGGAATCCCTATAAGACTGCCTCGGTTCATGCACTCCTTTATCTTGACCAGCTCGTCCAAGCACCATACTGAAGTAGTGTACTCTTTCGAGAAGATGGCCAACGCGACTCTTGACTCTTCGATCCTAACCAACAGGTTTTGTAAGTTTGTGCCCAACATCTCGTGCTCGTGTATGAAAACGTTGATATCCGCTTCTCTCAAAGCAGGCTCGNAGTCTTATTATGATCATCGAATTTGTAGTATAGTCATGGACCACGGGTTTGTCCTCACTCCCCCTCATGAATATACTATAATTTCGTGATGCTTGAGACAATAAATCTGATGAGTTTCCCTTGTGCACATGTAACACAACGTGAGACTCTATGGGATAACTCTTTGTGCCGTTTTCATGATCAATCTTTGCATCAAGTTTTGGACTTGGATGGCTAGTCCAGTCATGCCATATAGTGTAAATTTCGTGGGGTATACCAATTGTGGTTACCATGGCTTTTGCCTCTATCATACTGATCTTTGGCATAGTCTAGATCAGTAGATTATAGTCTCGACCATTTTCTTTTAATGCCTTAGGCGATCTGAAGGAACTTTCATTTCCTTTTGCCCATTGTTTCTATTTGGAAACCATTCTTATAACTCAATGGGCTTTGTATGGGTGAGAAATTCATGCCCTTTAGGCAATGCCTTTTGGTCGAGATTTTATACTTGCATTGTTGAACTCATATTGTCGTTTGTATGAGCAATAAGACATTCATATTATCAAGCGAAAATCAAACAAGATAATAACAATAAACTCAAAGTAGTTCTAAAAAAATCAAAGCAAAACATGAAAGCAACAAAATAAAATTTTAATGCCTATTTTAAACAATCTGATGTCTCCAAGAGATCATTATTTTCGTAATCCAGAAGGTCATCTCGTTCATGATCGAAGTCGCCTTCCTTATCATGCTGGATCATGTGGGCTTCTGGATTCTTCCCTTTAACACTTCATTGGTAAAGATCCACAAGGTGTTTGGGAGTCCTAAATGTCTTGGCCCAATGATTGTCCATCCCACATCGATGGCAAACAGACTTAGTCGGGTCGGACTGATGTACGGTTTGGTTCGCGTGGCCACACCCTCGGCCAAGACCTCGACCGCGGTTAGAATCAAATCCGCGGCCATTACCTCGACCATATGGGTGGTAGCAACCACACCCTTGTCCCTTTCCACGTCCACGACCATTATCTCTTTGGTATCTCTGGACATGGTTTGCCTCGGTCTTCATCTTAGTGTCCTTGGCCACGTGGGCTTCAGGAAGTGGGATTGATCCAGGAGGTCTCATCTCGCTGTTTCTCATCAACAATTCATTGTTTTGCTCCGCAAGCAATAAACAAGAGATCAAACTTGCATAGGTCGTGAAGCATTTCTCACGATACTGTTGCTGTAGCAACACGTTGCTTGAGTGGAAGGTCGAGAAGGTCTTTTCAAGCATATCCTTCACTGTAACAATCTCGCCACATAGCTTCAATTTTGAAACTATCTTGAACATGGCCGAGTTGTATTCATCCACGGACTTAAAGTCCAGGAGCCTTAAGTTAAGCCAATCATATTTGGCCTTAGGCAGTATAATCATCTTCTGATGATCATATCTTGCCTTTAACTCCTTCCAGAGATCAAGAGGATCCTCAAGCGTCAAGTATTGATCTTTTGAGACTCTCAACGAGATGGTGGCGTATGATTAAAATCGCCTTATACTTATTCATCTCGGATTCGTTATTTGCATCATTAATGCATTCACCGAGCCCTTTTGATTTCAGCATGATTTTTGCATCTAAAGCCCATTGCAAGTAATTATCTCCTGAGAGATTAAGGGCTGCGAAGTTCAAATTGTTGACTTTCGCCATCTGAAATCAAGCATCGGTTTTTTCTCTTAGGATTTTAAGGTTTCTTTCAACCGATTTTAATTTATGCATTTATCATGCGATTTTAAATCAAGCAACTTTCCCAAATTCAATCCTAACATTTAATTCTAGGTGATAAAGGAAAACAGGAAATTTTTCAAATTCAAAATAAGGAAATCATCCCAATATCAAATAAGGAAACTTTCCAAAACAAATAAGGAAATTTTCCTAACCGATTTTAATGTGGTTAAACAAAAAGGAAATTTTTCGATTTCAAAATAAGGAAATTGTCCAAATTTCAAATAAGGAAATTTTCCAAAACAAATAAGGAAACTTTCCAAAACGAATAAGGGAATTTCCAATTTGCGATTTTAATTAAACAAAATGATATCTTCCAAATTCAAAATAACATGCGATTTTAGATTTAGGGTTTATCCGATTTTTAGGTTTGATATTCGCATGCATAAGATCAAATTCGGTTTTGGTTATTTCAAACAATCAAAGATAAACAAGCAAATCGCAAATCGGTTTTAGGGTTTATGTATGATTAATGTTCAAATTTGATTGTGAGGTTCTTAGAGATTAAATATTTAAACAAGCAATCCGATTTTTAATGTTCTAGTTTAGCTTAAGTTCAATTCGATTTCAAGTTCTCAAAAATCAAACAAGTAGAACATAAGAGAATCGATTTTTAGGGTTTGGTAATATTAGGTCAGAATTCGATTTTTATGTTCTAGGGTTTTAGAAATTTGTTTCTACCTTTGATCCTTCTTTTGAGTTAAATGGAAAAGAACCGGGAGCTAAAGACCTCGGAAAACAAAACCTCAGGATCGGATTTGATTGGAGGCTGCGGCGGCAGATCGGCGGCTGCTCGTCGGAATTAGGGTTTAGGGGCCGGCGGCTGCTTCAGGGTTTTTCAGAGCTCTCGTGCTGATAACGTGTTATGAATCTAATGAATTGTGTTGTATTATTGCTGAGACCAATGGTCTATATTTATAGTGATTACACAAAGGAGAGAAAAGGAAATAGTCCTTTTACTACTCATACATGAAATAGGAAAACTTCTACTAATCCTATTGGAAAAAGGAAATCCTATCTCTAATGGGACTTGGTCTTCACGCCGAGACTAGACCACGAATTGGGCCTTATAGACTGAGCCGGTTATGGACATCCAAACCTCAATGGTTTATAACAATAATAAATATGATTACTTCATACTTGGAGTTGAAACAGACCCGACTCAAACAAAAATTAGATCATGTGCATGCCAAACTAACAAATCAAATCAAATTTGTTCTATGTTTAACAATTTTGAAAACCCATGAGCCCTTTATATATATATATATATATATATATTACAATTAGGACATTTAAATACTATAAAAAATTAATGAAAAATGGTGATATTATATGCTAATGCACTATTGGTACACCCATAATATCCGTCTGATTGAAAATAGAGTAGCATTGAAGTATATTTTATCTCAAATAGAGTTTAGAATGAAAGATAGAATATGGTTGGAATTTGGAAATGCTTTTAAACCACTTTTATTTGATAAATTTATTTTCTTAATTAATATTGTATCCATTACTGTATAATGCAAATACTCTAAGTAATCTTAAATAAAAATTACAAGTTAACAAGTAAACAAGTTTTTCTGAAAAATGTTTTCAATAGTAAAATAAAATTAGTTTTAAAAAATACCAAATCTTTTGGAAATTAAAAGATATAATATGGTTGGAAATGTTTTTAAACCACTTTCATTTGATAAATTTTGTTTCGTAATTAATATCGTATCTATTATTATATAATGCAAATACTCTAAGTAAATAAAACTACATATTAACAAGTAAACAAGTTTTTTCCTGGAAATGTTTTCAATAGTGAAATAAAATTATATTAAAAATAAAATTTTCTATAAAACTACCAAATATTTTGGAAATGAAAAGATAGAATATGGTTGAAAATGCTTTTAAACCACTATTATTTGATAAAGAAAAATACCCTAAAATACCAATAAAATAAATTTTTGTTCCAAAAATACCATCACTAATTTTTTTTTGTTCCAAAAATATCCTCACTAATTTTTTTGTTCCAAAAATACCATCAAATGATATTTTTCAAAAATAACACAAACTCTAAAAATAATTTTTAAGGGTTTGTAATTGTTATGAATAATAGATGGATGTCCATTATAAGGCCCATCTTCTAGAAGGTTCTAGATTTACTTGTAAGCTAGGTTTTACTTTGTCACCAAGTAAAACTCTATCTTGTACTCCTATATAAAGGACCCTTTGCCTATTGGAATAATACACATCAAATCTTCTTTCTCTCTTCTCTTGTTCACAACACGTTATCAGCACGAAACCCTAGCCGTCTGAGCTAAGAGGTACAATTTTTTTTGTTTATTACTCCTAATTTCGAATCATGTTTATTATCAACTCATGGTTCGAAAATATGGATCTTTTATCAATATTATAATAGTCTCATGTAGAGATTTAAAGCACAAACTTATTTTTATGATTAATATCATGATGAATTCTCCTGCAGAGATTCATGTCACATATTTATTATTTCTCCTGTAGAGAACACATGTTTATTTCTTTTGTAATTTATGTTCTATTTATGCACGTATTTATTTTTACTTAATTTATGCACAGATTTTATTTATGGGCTATTTTTGCACGGATTTTGCACACAAAAAAAAAATTTAATTAATTCATGGTTCATAATCTCAATCCACACAGTCAAGTATGATATATCGATCCAAGTTATCGAGTTAGCCACATGTTGCGCTTAATCATGAATGTGACTTGTCGATTCTTGTGTGCTTTATTTAAGTTTATGTGATGTTTTTATTCTGCACGGATTCTGCACAAAATAATTTTCATCCGAACTTTGCACGTATTTATATTATCAGATTTGCACTGAACAGTTTAAACTTGAATTTATGTGGTTATATCTGCATTGGTTTTTGTTAAACCCGGATTTTGCACAGACATGTTAATGATCCGAATTTTGCACTGAACAGTTTAAACTTGAATTTTTGTGGTTATATCTGCATTGGTTTTTGTTAAACCCAGATTTTGCACAGACATGTTTATGATCCGAATTTTGCACTGAACATATAAACTTGGATTTCTGTTTTAGACATGCACTGGTTTCCGTCTTCAATATTGTTAAACCCGAATTTTGCACTGAACAGTTTATCTTGAAACCCAGATTTTGCACAGAACTATTGCATCATGCTTGTCTGTTCTCTTTATCACGAAATTTGCACAGGTTTGTCACGAAATTTGCACATGTTTTTCAGTATGATCTCCTTTTGTAAGTTGATTTATTGAGAACCTAGTTTTATGGCATGATAGAATTAAAATAATGAATGATGATGATTGATTGAGTTATTATATATGATCTTATTATCTTTGTTTATATTATGTGTTGATCATACTTTTATTATTATACTTATATGTCATCACATCTTTGATTATCTTAAGATCAAATACTTGACCATAGAGCAATCTAAAGAAAAGGCATGATCACCAGAATGTGATGTGACCTAACTTATTATATTCAAGTTGATATTACTTGAAGATAATATCACTAATACAAAGATGTTAGAATACATCACGCAAATATTGTTGTCTTGCAGACACCATAACCTAAAGATATATGACAAGTATTTTGAAATTATTTATATCTTTATCTCTTTGAACTTCTTTTAAAACTCAAATTATCACCTGTAGTGATAATAAAGATTGTACATTTAATTGATATTAATTATTTTAATTATGCTTTTATTTATACATATGTAGTTTAATAATATTTATTTTTCTATCATCATTTATATGAATATCTTGTTTTTGACTTTAAAAGATCCACAAGTTCTTAACTTCTAAGATTACAAGACTTGAAGTCTGTAAATAATCATAAAGCTCATTATAAGTCTTTGCATCTAATATTACAAGATTTGAAGTCTGTAAATAACCCTTAGTTATGTCAAAGACTATGTGAAGAGAATATAAATGATGCAGAGATGCTAGAAGACATACTCTATTATTTAGACCAATAATGTTGTCTTGCATACACAATACTATGAAAAGAAGTTTAAGAATCATTTTGAGAAAATGATGAGCTATTGATGAAAAGTTAAGAATCATGGCTAATTGGTTATGAACCATTCCCTGTAGTGAAAGTGGTATTGAGAAAGAAAAGAAATCATTGGCCGAGTAAGTGTTTGTAAATGTGGTCATAGACGTGATATGAATATGAATATAGATATGGTTAAGGTCAAAATCGAGATCAAAAAGTTTATTTCAAGAACTCAAATTCTCATCAGAAGTGAGAAAATATAGATGAAAACAAAAAAAAGATATATTTCATATCTGAAGATAAAATTATTTAGTACAATATATCTAGTAGTATAAAAATTATACCAGAAGAGTAGATATTTATTTGCCTATGAAAATATAATTTGAAATTTGTCTCAAAAGTTACAAGAATCAAAGATAGAATACATGATCCAAGTTGGATATGTTATTGATTCTAGATTAGGATTCAATTCGAGATGGATGAACCTGAAGTGTCATCATCTCGAGAGGGAGAATCGATGAATCCCACAATCAATATAATTGAACATCTAGAAGATCATGTTCACAGTTAAGATGATCTTGATGAATCATTGATAAAGTAAAATCAAAGAATCTCACAATCCATAGTAAGTGGAACATCTAGAAGATTATGTTCACAGTCAAAGTGATCTTGATGATTTATCTATAAAATAACTACAAGGGATTTCAAAGTTAATCAAGTTGAGACAATAAAGAAAGAAAAGTTTAATACCTTCAAATCATGAGTATTAACAAAGGCAGTAAAAGTATTTTTGGAGAAACTATAGGCATTCTCTGTAAATTGCACTACACAAAGATTAGTAGAATGGAGATAAATATTAAAACCAGAAGTTTAATTTATATCATTGTTTGACATGAGCCGGTTAGACCATAACGGTTCAAGAATGATGCGAAAAAATAATTAATGTAGACATTCATTGAAGGACCTGAAGATTATTCCTAATGATGTTTCATGTAATGCCTACTCACAAGGCAAATAAGATGGTTGTGTGTATTTTTGTTATAGATCTACAACCTGAAGTTTGCAAGAGTATTTGGTAATGCTAGTGAATCCACATCTTAAGCCTTTGATGATAAAAGCATGTTCGTAAGGATAAATGTTGAACATCCAATATCAGATGTTCATACATAAAATGTAGTAGCATTAATTCGCATAAAGCCAACGAGTAATTAAAAATTTTCCCCATCAAAATTGGTTTTAGGTCAGAAACCAAATATTTTCCATCTAAAATATTTGGATGTGCAGTATACATCCACATTGCTCCACCACAACGGTATAAGATGGATCCTCAAGTGAGGCTGGAAATATGTTGGATATGAATCTCCATTGATAATTAAGTATATAGAGCTATCCATGATGGATATGTTCAACTTTATTTTCCAACATTAGGGGGAGAAAATAAAAAGCTGGAAAAGAAAATAAGTTGGAATGAATTATCATTGATCCTCGGACTATAGAAAGTAAATTAAAAGTCTTAAAGATAATTCATTTACAAATCTTAGTAAATCAAGTTGCCAGACGTATTTACAGACCCAAATAAAGTGACAAAGTCACATACCAGTTGTAAATGCTCCAAGAAAAATTAATGTCTCAGAAGGACAATATCAAGCTTCTAGTGAGTCTAAAGAACGGATGAAGTGTGATAGACTTGTTCCAAATAAAAGAATCCTCGAAAATAAAAAGGAGCAGAATTTGACAATGGTCAGATCGAGGAAATAAAGACTTTTGGATGATCTCAAGAAGAGACATTAAACATGACAAGAAAGAAATTCAGGTACCTGAGATAATGAAGAGATCGATCTCAACAAGTTATGTCATGTGTAGATTAAAATGGAACCGAAAAGCAAATCGATGTCGATAATATTTTTGCATGCAATGTAGCAGTTGATATGATGAATGAGAAAGAGGATCAGAAAATCTATTGCAGAGTGTACACGAAATTATGATTGGCCAATCTATAAAGAAGCAATAGTCATAGAGTTACAATCTCTTGGAAAGAGATGAGTATTTGGACTAGTTGTCCATACACCTAAGAGTGTAAAACCAGTGGGACATAAATGAGGTTTATATGAAAAGAATGATGAACATGAAATTGATTATGAAGAGACATATTCTTCTGTGGTGGATGCAACTACTTTCAAGTTCCTTATCAGTTTGGCAATAAGAGAAGAACTTGACTTATTCGACCCACTATAAAATGATACAATCTCCGAAGGATTGATATGTCAGTTATATTCACAGGAATTTAAGAATTTGATCGAGTTATGACATATATGTTTCATTAGGTATACATGAACATTATAAGGTTAATCAAAGGATTATGGATCAATAGAATCTTAGATTTGAATATAACCAAAACTCTTGAAGAGTTAATATAAGTTGAAAGATTTTGGAAAGACAATATTGTCTTCAAGTATTCCAAATTAAAATATTTAGCGAAAGAAATATTATCTCAAAAGATCCTTGCAGGATTTTACATAATGAATGCTCACATATATTTGGTCTCGAAGTACCATATTTAAAATGCTAGTTAAGCAATATATTGATTTCTTTCATGATTGAAATATGTGTTTTCACATAACAAGAAAGAAAGTTAAAACAATAAAGAAGAGCATGAATAAAATGTTATATACAAGTATGTACAATACAAGTTTAGAAAACTGTATGTAAATAGAAATTTGGCTTGAAGTCCAAATAGACTTAAGAAATTAACTTTTATGTGAAAATGTGCTTATGGACAAGAAGTCCAGTAATCTAAGAGATTACAAGATAATCATACGATTTTATTCATTAAGCTTATGCTTATAACAATTCTCAAAAGATAGTATATGATTGGAATGCATCTCTTGAAGAAGATGATTCAAAGGGGAGAAATTAATGATGTGCGTGGTTGTACTCTTTTTCCTTATCACGGTTTTTATCCCACTTGGTTTTTCCATGAAAGATTTTAACGAGGCAACAAAGAACACGCAAATGATAGACATCTAAAGGGAAATGTAAAGATGAAAGTTTATCACCCTTCCAAAGTATTTGTCATACTTTAATGAGAACAAGTGAAGCAAAGAGAATGACCAAGACGAATCATTAGCAAGACTCATGCACTGCAAAAGAATGGCGATGTAAGAATTTTACAAATACATTCAAGTGAAGATTCGACATACAGATTTACCAAGACGTTACTTTCAAGAAGTTATTTCATCATATTGGATTGCGTCATCTCAAAGATCTCAAGTGATGTACTCATGAGGGGGAGTTAATGCGCGCTGCACTATTTTTCCCTTAGCTATGGTTTTTTCCCATTGGGTTTTCCTAGTAAGGTTTTTAACGAGGCAGCATCCTATGCGCTTTAGAGAATAATTTGTATAATGGTCATCCAAGGGGGAGTGTTATGAATAATAGATGGATGCCCATTATAAGGCCCATCTTCTAGAAGGTTCTAGATTTACTTGTAAGCTAGGTTTTACTTTGTCACCAAGTAAAACTCTATCTTGTACTCCTATATAAAGGATCCTTTGCCTATTGGAATAATACACATCAAAACTTCTTTCTCTCTTCTCTTGTTCACAACAGTAATTTAAATATTTAAGTTTAGGTTTAGTATTTTGGGTTTAGGGTTTAGGGTTTACTTTGAAGGTTTAGGATTTAGTTTTAGGTTTGTGTTATTTTGGGGAAAATGTCATTTAATAGTATTTTTGAAACAAAAAAGTTAGTGATGGTATTTTTGGAACAAAATTTATTTTAGTAGTATTTTTAAGATTTACCCATTGATAATTTTATTTCCTTAATTAACATCGTATCTATTATTATATAATGCATATATTCTAAGTAATTTTTTAAATAAAAACTAGATGTTAACAAGTAGACAAGTTTTTCTGGAAAATATTTTTAATAATGAAATAAAATTTTACTAAAAAGAAAAGTTTCTTTAAAATAACAAATCTTTTGGAAGTGAAAAGATATAATGTGGTTGGAAATGCATTTAAACCATTGTTATTTGATAAATTCATTTTCTTAATTAATATTGTATCTATTATATATAATGTAGACACTCTAAGTAATTTTAGATAAAACTACATGTTAACAAGTAAACAAGTTTTCTTTGGAATTTTTTTTTAATAGTGAAATAAAATTAAACTAAAAATAAAAGTTTCTGTAAAATAACAAATCTTTTGGAAATGAATAGATAGAATGCGGTTGAAAGTACTTTTAAACCAATGTTATTTGATAAATTTATTTTTTTAATTAATATCGTATCTATTATCACATAATGCAAATATTAAGTAAACAATTTTTTATGGAAAATTTTTTCAATACTGAAATAAAATTATACTAAAAATAAAATTTTTTATAAAACTACGAAACCTTTTGGAAATGAAAAGATATATAGCTGGGAATGCTTTTAAACTATTGTCATTTGATAATTTTTTTTAATTAATATCGTATCTATTATTATATAATGCAAATACTCTAAGTAACTTAAAATAAAATTACATGGTAACAAATAAACAAGTTTTCTGATAAATATTTTTACTAGTGAAATAAAATTATACTAAAAATAAAAGTTTCTATGAAACTGCCAATTTTTTGGAAATGAAAAAATAGGATATGGTTGAAAATGCTTTTAAATTTTCGTCATTTGATAAATTCATTTTTTAATTAATATCGTATCTATTATTATATAAGGTAAATACGCTAAGTAACTTAAAATAAAACTATATGGTAACAAATAAACAAGTTTTTCTGATAAATGTTTTTAATAGTGAATAAAATTGTATTAAAAATAAAATTTTCTATAAAAATACCAAATCTTTAATAATTTCATATTTATTACTATTTACAAAAACGCCCCCAAAATAAATGCAAATGGGGACTAGTTGTCACTGAAAATGGATAAAAATATCTTACCGCATTTAAACAAATAAGCAGATTCAGTGAATTAACAGAAACGGATAGTTAAAAGTCGGAAGAACAATCTATCGACAAGACAAGGAAAGAAACAGAACATACGCTCTTTTGCTTTAAGGCAATAGGCCCTTTCCCAGAAACTTCACAAGTAGTTGGAGATGAAACGACGAAGAAACCTATAAAGTTCTCATCTTTAAAATCCCGGATCTGCCCTTCTAAAGCCCTTCAATTTTCACTTCGTACCTTCTCCGAAATCTCCGGTTCCCGATCGGTGTTCTTGTTGTTTTGATGAATTGAGCCGGAGAGATGTTGTGCTGGAGGGGTTCGGTTAAGCGGAAGGAGAAATCCGGTTCGGTTCCGGTTTATCTGAATGTCTACGATCTAACTCCTATGAATGCTTATGGTTACTGGCTTGGACTTGGAGTCTTTCATTCTGGTGTTGAAGGTGAGTTACTTCCGATGATTGTGTTTTTTTTTTTTCTTCTCAATTTTAATTTTCTGGGTTTGGCTTCTTCTGTTCGAATCTACTTGTTTTGATTGCTAAGATAGTGACTTGAGACTAGATTTGTTAAAAAATATTTGTAGGTTGGAGAGAAATTGAATTGACCATGGTCAAAAAAATCCATGTACCAAAATCTCAAATTTGATTTTGATGATACAAGTATATTAGGTTTGGTTCTTAGAACATGATTTGATTGTTCATGGGTTCTTCAAATCTTGAAGATTGAGAATAAATTGTTTTTATTGAGCAAAAAAACTAATGTTTCTTGTGAGAATTGTAATTTTGTGATACTGAATATTTGGATAGTTATTAGTAATCAAGAAACTGATTTTGGATGCTAGATTGCTTCGTTGATCAATAGACTAACCAGAGAAAACTGGTTTGTAATGGACTCATTGTTGGTTGATTTTAATGTTCATAGTTAATGGAGTTGAATATGCATTTGGAGCACATGAATCCTCAAGCACAGGTATCTTTGAAGTGGAGCCAAAGAAGTGTCCCGGTTTCACATTTAGGAAATCGATTCTCGTGGGGAAAACCGACATGGTTGCGAAAGAAGTCAGAGTCTACATGGAGAAACTAGCTGAAGAGTATCAAGGAAACAAGTACAATCTCATCACAAGGAACTGTAACCATTTTTGCAATAAAGTCTGTATTAAACTTACTCAGAAACAAATCCCTAGATGGGTAAACCGGCTTGCTCGCTTAGGTAAATCACAAATCAAGTGAACATTGTATGTGTTTTTGGCAGCAAGAAAGATCATCAAGTAAAGGTTTTTGTTTTCTTGAATTGTGTAGGGGTTCTCTGTAACTGCGTGTTACCACCGCGCTTGAACGAGGCAAAAGTGAGACGGGTAGGTTCAGAAGGAGAGAAGAAGAAGCTGAGAAACCGATCAAGATCAGGTCCTTTACTCTCTTCTCCTTCGTCTTCTTCGACACCTGATAATTATCGTTCACACATTCGAGCGAAATCAACCGGTAATCATCCTTCTTCTTCTTCGACTTCTTCGGGTTCTAAGAAAAATCAAAGACAAAGTGCACCTAGAGCTCAAGACCAGAAGTCGCCAAGCGTAAGCGTCAAGACTTGATTCTTATCATCATTATTTGAACATTTAATTATTGTTTATGAAAAGGACAAAAGAAGAGAGGAAAATGCCAAGCAAAGTATCAATCATACATGGGCATGCTCGTGGCTTTGTTCTAAAAGTTATTATTGACCATACTTGAAAAACCTTTTGGGTGTGTAGATCAAATTTTCTTGGAACATTTGCTTAGAGAGGAGAGAGGTTCTCAGTATGTACAAAAAGAAAATGAATCATATATTTTGTGTTTTTTTTTTATCTCTGGTTTGAATTTCTTTATTCTAAAGTTCTACATTGACCCTTTTTGGTCAAAATGATAGTGAAATGTGTAAAGTTGGTTGATTATATAGCATATTTTTGCAATTTTTTCCTACTCTTTCTAAACAACTTGGAATTTGTATCCCTCGCCCAAAATGAGTTCTTTTGTTTTCTTTAATATATTATTCTTCTGCTCAGTTTTACTAGAGTAGATTTTAGTACTCTAGTACACTTTCTCAACTTTAGTTTACACTTTGATAAGGTGATGAATTGGTTGTGAGAAAGTCACATGTTGAAACTTCTCTTAGATTAGCAATGAGATGTGTAAGAAGATACAAGAAAGAGGATCCAGTGAGCAGTATAGTTGAAGTTAGTATAGAGCTCAAATTGATTGAGAAACTCTCTTTTTAACTAGTCCTCATTAGTTTCTTTATTCTTTGAAGATTAATTGTTAACCTTTGAGAATATAGTGATGTCTCAAGAGTTCTTGAGTTTAATTGGCTTTCTCTATCAAGAATCCAGATTTTTCATATTTGTTTCTTCTTGATTCCAATTTCAGACAATGTTAATCTGGGAAAACCAAAGTGAAATAAACAAAGTGTGAACACATTTCGTCTCATGCGGATGCTCTTGAAAGTCACCTTTCTACATTGCAAAACCAATGATTTGAACTATACTCTCTTTACTTTCTGTGGAGTTTCTATGGGAAGTTTTCACACAGATTGTGGAGTTTCTATGGGAAGTTTTCACACAGATTAGCTTTTGTCTTCTTTTGTTCTAAAGGATCAACTTTGCAGAGTCTATAAGATGGATTCGTTGTGAACAAAACGAATTTGGAACCAAGACAAGGCAAAGGAATGTCAAAGAGTTGAACTATTGAATTTAGCGGGTTGAGCCAGGCCCGTGCAATAGTGCAACGCATGGGTGACTCGCAAAAGCCCAGATAGCAAGCTATCTTGATGGGCTTTCTCCCTTAAAAAATAGAGTTAATATCGTGTGAGCCAATGGCCCACATATCAGATATTAAACTGATAAGAACAGATACTACACTTGATCTTAGCCAAAAGGCCGAGAAAGGTATGATTTGCAAGTGAGGCTGGGCTTCTTTTTTATAGTGCCAAGCTGATGACTAACTTTCTCTTGCTTACCGATGTGGGACGTTAGAAATAGCAATTTTTTTATTCAAAGTTTCAAACAAAAACGATACGATAAATTCTCTTCTCGCAGCATCTCATAGAAAGTACAACACACGCTTCCACTAGCAATCTTTGAACACTTGTACATGTCTTTCACCATCGTTGGATCAATTGTTTCATCAACTTTGTCATTATCATACAAGTCTTTCGCATAGCCAATAATTCCTTCACGCTTGCCATTAGATTCGGTGAAGAAAACCGGTATCTTTATAAATGTTAGTTCATTGACATATAACGTTGAATATTCGATCACTACAACATCTTATAATATGTTACATTTATTTTTTTGTAATACATATTAGAAGTGTGAATCTGTTGAAACTTGATCTTGAATAGTAATAGTCATCTAGTTGTGGTTGTGGATTTTATTATTATAGTTTTGTATTCAACAAAATATATTTATATGCAGATTGGGTGATTCAAAGCTTTTGCAATGATTTAATAGTTAACAACTCCAAAAAAAATTCTCCCTCTCTCTATTATGTTATTTCTTACACATGCTCCACTTTATTGTTTTCCAAAAAAATAAATGAAATATATTTAAGAATACATACATATTGAACATTACTCCATTTTAACGAGGAATGTTATATTATTAGTTTTAAACAATCGGTTTTGCTAAGTATATTTTTACTAGTTAATAAATTAGGGTATATAGTTAATTTAATTATGAACTTTTATATTTTAGTTATTTTATGTAAGATTACTAATACTAATATTTAAGTATGTAAATTTATTATTAATAGAATAATTTGACCGTAATTGGTAGCAAAATAATTTGTTCGAGTTTGTTTAAAATTTTAAAACTGGCATAATTTATATTTTTGACAAAAATAATAATATTTAAAATAAACAGTCACAGTTTCTAAAATTTTGGTCACTAACCAGATTTTTTTAAAAAAAAATTAACAGTAGTCATAGTTTTTACGGCTAAAATTGCTATCGAATTGGGCCCTTGTCTCATGTGGATGCTCCTGAAAATCAACTATTTTCCTCAAACTTACTATCTTGATTCTGATTTCAACTTCGTAGACATTATTATGGTTGGACTCCAATTTTTGACTACATATCTCCCTTTCGGCTTTGGTGTTCATTAGCTCCATTAATTGCGATAAAACTCATCAGCTACTATTGAACATTTTTTAGTCTCAGTCTTGTTGTGTAGACATTTGATAAGAATTGCGAGATACTCATATTAGGGAATATATCTCACATCAGAAGTTGGAAGGGATCTTAAGTAATATACAAGGGACATGAGCCAATCCACTCATTGCCAATTGGTTTTGAGTTGGAAGCCCATGATTCCTAACATGGTATGAGAGCCTAGATCTCTAAAAACACATCCTTTTTTTTCTCCTCAAAACAACCCTAGCCTCCATGGAGTTCTCCGGTAACACATCCCCACCTACCATCACCGCCACAATCAACTCCAACAACACAACTCTTCTCACTGTCAACATGACCAGTGTCACCAAACTAACCTCCTCCAATTACCTAATGTGGAGCCTTGAAGTCCATGCTCTACTGAATGGTTATGACCTAGCGGGTCACCTTGATGGATCTACCGTTGTCCCAGCCACTACCCTCACTCATGGTGATAACGTCTCCACCAATCCAGCCTACACGTTATGGAAACGCCAAGACAAACTGATATTCAGTTCGCTCATTGGTGCTATTTCCACCACCATTCAGCCGCTTGTCTCTCGTGCCACAACCTCCTCAGAGGTATGGAACATCCTCTCCTCAACCTATGCTAAACCAAGTCGTGGCCACATCAAACAACTCAAGACCCAATCTACTTTTCTCCATTGCAAAACCAATGGTTTGAACTATTATCTCTTTATTTTCAGCTGTTTGAGAGTGGATTAAGGGAGTTTATATGGGAAGTTTTCACACAGATGAGCTTTTGTCTTCTTTTGCTCTAAAGGATCAACTTTGCAGAGTCTATAAGATGGATTCGTTGAGAACAAAAC
>JAHZTW010000003.1:9028959-9067061 GCA_020283515.1 Alliaria petiolata | reverse complement strand
CTCTCTCGATCACGCTACGTGAGGGAAAGACGAAAAGCTCAACTGTTCCGGTGGTGGGAACATCGGGTTACATCGATCCATCCTACCGTGTGACAGGTTCGGTGTCAGAACATACCGATGTGTACAGAGAAGAACCGTCTCTTGCAGCTCTCTGATGAGAACCGTTTCTGCTCCCTCTCTCTCTGCCACCTATTTTGTTTATTTTTTTAATTAGAGAACCTTTAGCGACACGTGCCAGAAAAAAAGGAGAAGAACCGTCTCTTGCAGCTCTCTGCAGAGAACCGTTTCTGCTCTCTTTTTCTTTGCCACCTATTTTATTTTTTTTTTATTTTTTTTTTAATTAGAGAACCTTAATGATGCTCTAACATGCTCCACTTTATTGTTTTCCAAACAAAAAACAATGAAATATATTTAAGAATACATACATATTGAACATTACCCCATTTTAACGAGGAATGTTGGAAAGAAACAAGTATGCGCATACAGTGGTGTTATTCTACCAAAATCCAGGCTCCAATTCAAACCTGTATGCGCTAGGCTGTACCAAACTATGCTATATTTTGCATCTTCATTTGTTTCCCTTGTAAACTAGAGAGTACTCCACTTATGTATGCAATAAAAGCCCACAACCGAGTGGACATCGACACACAGCCGAGGCATAACCACATATGCTACATAAATGTAGTTTATTTAATTCTCTAACTATCAAACTAAACTTTTAAAAATAGTTAAATATATAAAACTAGGTGATAACTTGCGCCCTGCGCAGGATAAATAATTTATTATTTATTTAGTTTTGTATAATTTAAAAATTAAATTATAGTAAAATATTTTAGTCTAATCTTTTTATATATTAAAATCACACATATCATAGTATTTTTTATTGTAATCTATAAAATATGTTATAATTTGTTATAATTTTCTTACTTTTTTTTATTAAAATCAAACATATCAAAGTCTTTTTTATTGTAAACATATTTTCTGTCTAAGCAAAAAAAAGTATTGTGTATATCATAATTGTGTATAAATTATATTTCAATAAAATTTTTAAAAAACTATTGTTTTATTCATTTTTAAGAAATGTATTGTGTAATATGATGTATATTATAAATCATCACATAACTTAAAATTCGATTTTAAAGAATCTAAAAATTAAAACATATTTTTCTGGTTATATTAAAAGTAATAAATTGATAAAGACATATAATGTAATTAGTCTAATGAAAAAAGGAAATTTGTATTAAAAATGGGAGAATAAGTGTGGTGGTGACACATCAGCAAAATGGCACCATTGTAAATATTTCAAAAAAAATCGTTTTAATTTGTTATAATTTTCTAATTTTTTGTATTGAAATCACACATATATAAGTCTTTTTATTGTAAACATATTTTTTCACACATATCTAAGTTTTTTTTTATTGTAAACATGTTTTTCCGCCTAAGAAAAAAAATTAGTATTGTGTATATAATAAATTGTGTATAAATTATATCATAAATCATCACATAACAGAAAATTCGATTTTAAAAAATCAGAAAATTAAAACATAATTTTGTGGGCATATTAAAAGTAGTTAAAAGTATAAATGGTTAAAACCATATAATGTAATTAGTCTAATTAAAACTCTCTCTTAACTAGTCCCCTCATTAGTTTCTTTATTCTTGGAGATTGTTAAACCTTTGAGAATATGTCTCAAGAGTTCTTGTGCTTCCTTGTCTTTGTCTATATATCTCTATCAAAGATCCAGATTTTTCATATTTGTTTCTTCTTGATTCCATTTTCTGATAATGTTGTGTGTGGGCGGACCAATCCTCCAAAGTGAAATAAACATAGTGTGAACACATTTCCTCTCACGTGGATGCTCTTAAAAGTCATCTATTTTCCTCAAACTTACGATCTTGATGCTGATTTCAACTTCGTAGACATTATTATGGTTCGACTCCAATTCTTGTCTACATATCTCCGTTTCAGATTTGGTGCTCCATTAATTACGATAAAACTCATCTCTTAGTCTCAGTCTTGTTGTGTAGACATTTGAAAAGATTTGCGAGAAACCCAACCTACTTATCTCCATTACATAACCAATGCTTTGAACTATTCTCTTTATTGTCAGCTGTTTGAGAATGGATTAATGGAGTTTATATGGTAAGTTTTCACACTTGTCTTCTTTTGCTCTAAAGGATCAACTTTGCAGAGTCTATAAGATGGATTCGTTGAGAACAAAACGAATTTGTAACCAAGATAAGGCAAAGGAATGTCAAAGATTGAACTATTGATATGGCGGGTTAAGCCAGGCCCGTGCAGTAGTGCAACGCATGGGCGACTTGTGAAAGCCCAGATAGCAAGCTACCTTGATGGGCTTTCTCCCTTAAAAAATAGAGTTAATATCGTGTGAGCCGATGACCCACATATCAGATATTAAACTGATAAGAACAGATACTACACTTGATCTTAGCCAAAAGGCCGAGAAAGGTATGATTTGAAAGTGAGGCTCGGCTTCTTTTTTATAGTGCTTATGGCCAACTTTCTCTAGCTTACCGATGTGGGACTTCTACTTTTTTCTTATTCAAAAAGCAAAACAAACAATATGATAAATCTCTTTTACGAACCAAATATTCTTTTAATTTGAGAGGTTGAAATAAAAATTTATCCGCCTGAGAACATTTTTCTAAAGAAGAAAACTGGAAACTTTAAAAGCAAAAATGGAAGAACTTGGTTGTTATTGATGCTGATTCCAACGAGTTCATGAAGTATTTGGCTTGAAATTTCAGATTGGATTCGGTAATTAGGTTATTCTCCTCGTACGATCTGAGCTCTTATTGTTTCCAACCTTCACTGCAATATTTGTTTTTAAAAAGAAATTTGAGTTCACTACTTTGGAGAGAAATACTTTCAAACTTGGCTTTATACTCCAAGAACAGAGAGGATCTCACAGTGATGTCTCAATCTGTTTTAGTTCTTTAGCTACTTGGATCATCTTTGGTCTGTCTTCATCTCTCTTCTCGCAGCATCTCAGAGCAAGTACAACACACGCTTCCACTTGCAATCTTTGACCACTTGTGATGTCTTTCACCATCGAACCAATCACTTCATCAAGTTTGTCATTCTCATACAAGCCTTTCGCATATCCAAGAACTCCTTCACGCTTGCCATTAGATCCGGTGAAGAAAACCGGTCTGCCACAGAGAAGAACCATCAAGAAGATCCCAAAGCTGTACATATCGGTATGTTCTGACACCGAACCTGTCACACGGTAGGATGGATCGATGTAACCCGATGTTCCCACCACCGGAACAGTTGCGCTTTTCGTCTTTCCCTCACGTAGCGTGATCGAGAGTGAGAAGCCAGACAGCTTTGCAGTCAGATTCTTGTCCAAGAAAACGTGCGTTGGCTTAACATCTCTATGGATAGTGATCTTAGGGAAAGCTGTGTGAAGATAAGCCACGGCGTTTGCAATCTCTTTTCCGATCTTTAACCGAACACTCCATGGAAGTAAAGATTCCTCCCAGTTAACCATAACACCACCTCGCTGATTCAAAGCTCCATGTTCGGCGTCTTCAAACACAAGAACAGGATAACAAGACTCCAAACAGAAACCTAATAGCTTGAGAAAGTTGCTGTGATTACTCACCCGAGCAGACAAGACAAAATCATTGTAAACCTCTCCCACTTTGTGTTCTGTACCTTTATCCACGAGGTATCTCTTGATCATGTAAGCTCTGTTCTCGATGATGCCTCTGTACCACCACGTGTGGAACCCCTCGAAGGCAACGAAACAGCTGGAATCGAAGTTCTTGGTGGATTTAAGGATCTGGTCATAAGAAAAGCTGCGTAAAGGAACGGATTTGCCATTAGAATCAGCGATAAGCTCTTCTAACAAGATGCTTCCGTTTTCCAAGAACCACTTTTTCCCCTGAATGTCCTTTTCTTTGTTTTTCCAGGATGATCCAGATCTCAGTTTCTGCTCCAGCTTCTTCATCATCGATCCCATTTAGCAAATAACAAGTTTCTTGGAAAAGATGTTCTCGATCAGTTTCCCTCCAAAATCAAGAATGACCTAAATTGCTTCTGATAGAAGAAAAACCAATCTTATCTTTCTAAGACGAAAAACCAATCCTATAAACCAATGAAAAAAGCACTCGATCTATCTAGTGCCCACGAGTTTCTAAATCACTCAACTATCTTCACTAAGAAAATTCGGAATTCAGGAAGCCAAACAGATCCGAAACTAAGGCCAGAAAATCTAAATAATTCAAACAAGTGTCTGAACAAATTCACAATTTATTATGTATTAAGATAAGTAATACCCAGAAGGCAGAAATCATATAAACATCAAACTACTTATTAGTCTCTCTCGAAATCAATAAAGAAAATATAATTACTCTCTAATTCAAGGAAGATTAGAAGTTGACAAGAGAGAGATCAAACCTTGGATGCTTGTATAAAGCCTTCGTATTATTTGGAGACGGCAGATGCGTAGGAGAGAGACGGCGGAGAAATTGTTGAGGTTATCGATAACTAAGGAGGAGTAACCGTTGTTGGAGTCAACCTTCACCGGCGAGAGTATCTGAAAAAGTCGACGATGAAGATGAGTTGTCGGAGTCAACCTTCACCGGCGCAGAGAGAGAAAGGAAAGAGATCGAATGGCGAGAAGAAAACACGGTTTGTCTTCTCAAAATCTTCTATCCAATCACAACTTCACACCTGGCAGTTAAGAGCCGATTCTTAAAATCCTTACTTAAGAATCGATTCTTCCCTTATTTATTAATTTTCATTTAAATTAATACCTTTAAATGGTAAGAACTCCTATTAAGATACTAGGTTGATCATGGTCTAAACCTTCATTTTTATTTTCTGGAATTTAATAGTAAACCCATCATCCAAAACAAAACAAAATTAATATACAAAGACAAGTATATATATTTGCAAAGATAAACCATATCTCTGTCATGAGTTCCGGTCTGGTTCCTGCATGAGATTCATATTCACTTCTTGACTTGTCGTTAACAAAGAGAAAGATTGCACTTGCACCGAGGAGAGAGATGAAGACAGGCCAAAGATGATTCAAGTAGCTAAAGAACTCAAGCTGATTGACTGAGAGACTCTAGCTAGAGATTGATTCTCTCTCTTGGACTACAAAAAAAGGAGACAAGAGATCGCAAACGCTTTCAACTGTTCAAATCAAATACTTTCACCTCATTTGTTGAAAACAATCGGTTAAAGAGCTAGAGTTGAACTATTGAATTTAGCGGGTTGAGCCAGGCCCGTGCAATAGTGCAACGCATGGACGACTCACGAAAGCCCAGATAGCAAGCTACCTTGATGGGCTTTCTCCCTTAAAAAATAGAGTTAATATCGTGTGAGCCAATGACCCACATATCAGATATTAAACTGATAAGAACAGATACTACACTTGATCTTAGCCAAAAGGCCGAGAAAGGTATGATTTGCATGTAAGGCTGGGCTTCTTTTTTATAGTGTCGAGATTATGACAAACTTTCTCTTGCTTACCGATGTGGGACTTTAGAAATATCCTTTTTAATATTCAAACAAAAACTATACGTTAAATCCTCTTCCACACTAACCAAACCAAAGTATTCTCTCCGTAAATTTCAGAGGTTGAGATAGAGATTCCTCTTCCTAAGAACTCTTTTCTAAAGAAGAAAAATATGGAAACTTTAAAAGCAGTTAGGTTATTTTCCTCGTACAATCTGAGATGTTCTCGTGTAGTCAGAGCAGTTCCAAGATTTTGGTATTGTTCTTTCTTCTCCCTCTAATGGGTTTCCATCTCTTTTGAAGTGTGTAGATTTGTGCTCAGGTTCTGTGTATAGGGTAGTTATATCCTTTTCTTGGTCTTAGTTGACATTATAGAACCGATTAGAGAGTTGTCACAAGAAGATAAAAATAAATAAAGAAGATGGGTTTAAAGACGGTATTTCTAGCTACGGTTACTCACTCACTTTCCTTGACTCCAATGTTTACAAACAAGCATGGATAGTAGTGTCATGAAAATTCGCCGAGCAGGCGTGTGATTCTTGTCTCCAAGTTCTGATTTTTGGTTCTGTGTTGCAATTCCAGAAGGGGAATTATAAGTAGTAGACGATCTGAAAGGGATTATTACTGGACAATGAAAGTTACTGAGAGCTGCTGGATTTTATTGGACCAGACAAGAGACTCCAATGTCGAAAGGAATATGAAATGATTCTGCTGGTGATGAATTGGTTGTGAGAAAGTCACAGGTTGAAGCTTTTCTTATATTAGCGTTGAAATGTGTAAGAAACAAGAAAGAAGATACAGTGAGTAGGTGCGATTGAAGTTGCTAAAGACCTCATATTGATTGAGAAACTCTCTCTTAACTAGTCCTCATTAGTTTCTTTATTCTTGAAGATTGTTAAGCCTTTGAGAATAAAGTGATATCTCAAGAGTTCTTGTGCTTACTTGTCTATGTCTTTCTCTATCAAGAATCCAGATTTTTCATATTTGTTACTTCTTGATTCCATTTTCGGATAATGTTATTGTCTCGGCAAACCAAAGATGGGTAACTTTGCCTCCAATTTGAAATAAACAAAGAGTAAACACACATTTCGTCTCATGTGAATGCTCTTGAAAGTCCCATTTTCTATTGGAAGTTTTCACACAGATTAGCTTTTGTCTTCTTTTGCTCTAAAAGATTGCAGAGTCAAACAAATTTAGAACAAGACAAGACAACCAAACAAATTTAGATTAAGACAAGGCAACGCAATGCCATAAGAGTTAGAACTATTGAGTTTGGCGGTTGAGCCAGGCCCGTGCAGTAGTGCAACGCATGGGCGACTCGCGAAAGCCCAGATAGCAAGCTACTTTGATGGGCTTTCTCCCTTAAAAAATAGAATTAATATCGTGTGAGCCGATGGCCCACATATCAGATATTAAACTGATAAGAACAGATACTACACTTGATCTTAGCCAAAAGGCCGAGAAAGGTATGAATTGAACGTTAGTCTCAGCTTCTTTTTTATAGTGCCTAGCTTATGACCAACTTTCTCTTGCTTACCGATGTGGGACTTTAGAAGTAGTTTTTTACTTTTTTTTAGTTTTTCTTATTTAAAAATCAAAACAAACGATACGATAAATCTCTTTTACGATGAAATATAAATTTCTCCGCCTGAGAACATTTTTCTAAAGAAGAAAAATGGAAACTTTAAAAGCAAAAATGGAAGAACTTGGGTTGTTCATGAAGTAGTTGGCTTGAAATTGCAGATTGGATTCGGTAATTAGGTTATTATTTTCCTCGTACAACCTGAGCTCTTATTGTTTCCAAGCTTCACTGCAATATTTGTTTTTAAAAAGAATCTCAGTTCACTACTTTGGAGAGGAATACTTTCAAACTTGGCTTTATAGTCCAAGAATAGAGCCTAGCTAGAGATCCTCTCTATTCTTGGACTATAAAAAGCCAAGCAAAACTTTCAAACTTCGGTAACAAAACAACTCAAATCGAAGTTATTGGTGTCAAGCAAACACTAGAAACTTCATCAAAGGCCACAGGAGGTTGAACCAGCGTAATTATTTATGACTCTATTGAAAAAGCAGATGACTCGACAACGGTTCCTTTAAACACCAGCGTACTGGTTTTCCTTTTATTAGAAATCTTCTTAAAATGCTTACACACTCTTAATTGGATTTACACACAGCTTAAGACAACCCCTCAGCTTGTGACCAATGATTTCTAACTAACAATAAACAGAAGAATTAACTACCCAGTAACTTCTCTGTTTATCACACCGATCTGCAATAAATGCTTCTTACGATCTTTAACTCCAGCAAGCTTATCCACTAAGCTTCTGTTCTTAAACGGCTAACCCTCTTCTAAGCTCCCTTTCTTCTTATTTATACTCGACATGAAGTGAGCCTTCTAGGTTAGATTATTGGTCCGTACAGGACCACCTCAGCACTTCGTGCCACGTCATTAAAATCTACACGCTTATCAGTTTGAGACACTAGTCTTCATGTTCCAACGCTCTGCAAGTTGTTCCAGCAAGACTGCAGACTGCTCTTTAGCCTGCTCTTCAAACTGCTCAGATCCACACTCTTTCATTCTCCCCCTTTTTGACTGAATATGTCAATCCAAGCTTCCCTGCAACACATATAATACACTTTCCACCAAAGACCAATTTGCACATTTTGACTGAGAAATGTTTTTCATTAATTTAAAGTTAAACAACAGAGACCTGCTCAAGTCAACAAAAACGAGTTCAGACTTGACAACAGACTACCCGCAGTACATAACAATACTATCCGATCAGAGGACTCATTTTCATCGAAAAACCAACAAGGAGCTCCTATAGAACAGTCAAAAACTTAACTCCCCCTAAACCACTAATCCTCTAAAAATCTTCACTCTCATCTCCCTCAGAGCCAGTTCCAGCCGCAGTGACATTGTCCTCACTACCACTCCCAACATCCTGGAACTGAGCATCTCCATAATCTCCCCCTGCTTGATTGCCATATTCAAGTTAAAAACAGGACTCTGGGATTTATAAGTGTGCGATGGAGCAGAGAACTTACCTTCAAGGCGTGTAGCCATGTCCATGAGAAGGCCAGATGTGTGTCGCAAATCAGCTGCCAGAGATCGTCCAAACACAAACGCAGGGACAGGAGTGTTTTTTCTGCCTTGACCACGACGAACGTCCGCTGTGAACTCCTTCAGCGGTAGTTCTGGAAACTCATCTGGGAGCAGAGGTACTTCCCTTTGAAACTGAAGCACTTGATAGATGAGTGAGGGAAACGGAAGAATCTGATCCGAGGGAGGAGACCTCACAATCTGAGTGATCTGATCAAAAACCAACTTCCCAAAATTCACTGGAATCCGCTTTGCGAGGCAGTATAACAACTCAGCTCGAAGCTTAGTGATAGAGGTGTTGTGTGAAGAAGGAATCCAGTTGAAACAACAAAGTCCAAACACATGAGCCAAATCCGGTTGAAGCAAGGTAGATCCAAACACTTTTGACCGCTGGAGACGATTTCCAGTGAGATAACGGACAACTGAGTGAGCAGACACATTCACAAGAGATGCACGAGGAGGAACAACAGGAGTCCGAAACACTTTGTTGATCATTTCAGGAGAGAAATCAAACAGATGTCCTCTGACATACACAACATCTGCTCTTTGCAAGTGTGCTTGACAATCCATGTTTGCATAGAATTCTAGCACAACATTTTTGACAAAAGGCTCTCGAACCGTAACAGTCTCTAGCCAAACATTTTCCTCAATGATCTTAAGCATACCTTGGTTTTTCTCAGAGGCCAAAGACACAAACTTTTCTGCAAGCACAGGACGGGATCGAAAGCGACGAAATCGATCCTCTCCACTCTTCAGGAAAAAACGATGTGAGGCTGGTTCACAGATGGGTACAGTGAGCTGCGGGTTCTTAGCCTCCAACTGAGCTTGTTGACGCCGATTGATGCTACGCCGGTCAGTGGGATCATACGGAAGAGATTGATTGCGCGTCCGAATGTAGCAAGCAAGAGAGTCATCAATTGAGTCATCAGGCAGAGACTCAGATTCACTCTCAGACTCAGAATCACTCACAGGGTCAGATCTGACCATTGGATCCACAGAGGACGTTGGAGAGAGAGAATCACCCATCGGCGAGTTGTGGTTCTTGGAAGAAGAATTTTCGGCAGATGACAACTGGTCTGGAACAAACTCAACAGAACTGTCGGAGTCGTGAAGTTGGAGTCGTGCCTCTTTGATTTGAGATTTTTTGGATGCAGCCAAACGGATTTTAGATCTGGTTCGATTTCGATCCATGGTTAGAGTGACGGCAACAGAACGAGGGTTTTTAGGTTAGGAAAAAGTGAATTTTCACTTGAGAGCACAAAAGGCTTAAAAAGTGAACTTTCCCTTTTTCTCAACCAACCCCTCCAACTTTCATGTTTATGACAAATCACTCCCCTTTTTTTTATATAAAAAAAAATTTCCTGCAATCACACATTAACTCACAAAGACAGAATCATCAGTGCACACCAGTTATTTCGGGAAATCAAGCCACAACGAAAAAACCCAGGCACTTTAACAGATTGGAACAACCAACTTTTTAGCCTAGTTTGAACAAAGATAGGCAGCAATTTCACTTTTCTTTTGAGCACAAAGAGAAACAAAATGGGATTTTGAGACACACATACCAGAGAGAACTTGCAGCTTCACATTTTAACCCTTGATAGTAGGTGTTTGACTCCTGCTCCCATGAGTGAGGCCTGTGTTGATACTTGATCCAGAATCGACTGCACAGTGCACAGATAGCAGATTTTTGTTGAGCTGTTGAAACAAGCAACTTGTCGTTCCAGCAAGGTAGCTATTGCTCAGTTTTGAGGAGCTTTCACACATGCTGATCCACTATGGTTAGTCTACACACCTGCATACCCTCCTATAGAGCTGACTGATCTTTTTGAAGAGGAATGTGACTGAATCATGGGAGTTATAGCGCAGGCTCAAACAGGTTAGTGTTCATTCTGAGTCAGCAAGGACTTATGATTTAGCCTTCTGATCAGTTTTTCTCCTTCTCCAAATTTTTTTTTTCTTTTGCAGTTTTGATTTTAAAGTTTTTCCTCCTCCTTTTTTTTTTCTTCGATAAGCTCAGCTTCATCGTATGAGGTGAGATGCTTCCTACTGCTCCTTTCTGCAGTCTCACCTCTTCCTTTGCAAGAACCACCCGTAGGTTTTGTGTTCATCCCTCACCACATGTATTCAGCCACACTCATTCGCAGTTGTCTCAGAGGGCATGAAGGGCAGCTCTTTCCCACAGTGGACTTTACAACAAGAGGTTTTTGCATAAACGTTTTGAGCCCTTTGAAAACAGAAGTAAAAAAAAACTGTACACTGTACATCCGACCCCTGTTTCAACACAGACACTCAACAAACAAGATTAGAGATCACAAACACCCAGAGACTTTTGCAGATGTGCGAACACATTGTAGTCCAAGGGTTTCGTGAAAATATCAGCAAGTTGACACTCAGTTGGTACATGTTCTATCACCACTTGTTTATCTTCAACCAACTCTCTTATGAAGTGATGACAAATATCTATATGCTTAGTTCTAGAGTGTTGTACAGGATTCTTAGATATGTTAATTGCACTTTGATTATCACATTTAGCAAGCAATGGTTCAGAAATCATACCATAATCCGATGCCATTTGTCTCATCCACAACAGTTGGGTGCAACAGCTTCCCAATGCAATGTATTCAGCCTCTGCAGTGGACAAAGACACACAGTTTTGCTTCTTGCTGTGCCATGAAATGAGGTTGTTCCCAAGAAAGAAGCATCCTCCTGTTGTACTTTTCCGATCATCCATGCATCCAGTCCAATCTGAGTCACAGTATCCAACAAGATTCTGATTTGTGTCCCTTGTTTAGTTAAGACCAAAGTTGACTGTCCCTTTGACGTATTTAATGATGCGCTTCACAGCAGAGAGATGAGACTCTTTCGGATTCGATTGATACCGTGCACACAGACCCACGCTCAAACACAGATCTGGCCTACTAGCAGTGAGGTACAACAAACTGCCAATCATACCACGGTATGCCTTTTCATCAACTTCTTTTCCAGTTTCATCCTTGGACAGCTTCACAGTTGTGCTCATTGGTGTCCTGGCAGGCTTGCTGGAACACATTCCGAAGCGTTCTACCAGGTTCCTGGCATACGTGCTCTGAGAGATACTAATCCCATCAGTTGATTGCTTCACTTGTAGACCCAGAAAATAAGTAAGCTCTCCCACCATGCTCATCTTGAACTCAGCAGTCATAGTTTTCACAAAACGTTCAACTAGATCATCCGACGTTCCTCCAAAAACAATGTCATCAACGTAAATCTGAGCAATGATGATTCTCTTTTTATCTTCTTTGACAAACAAGGTCTTGTCCACACTTCCCCTCTCATATCCTTGATCTGTCAAAAATGAGGTGAGTCTTTCATACCAAGCACGAGGTGCTTGCATCAAACCATACAAAGCCTTATTGAGTTTGAAAACGTGATGAGGATGCGACGCACTTTCAAACCCTTTAGGCTGTTCAACATAGACTTCCTCTTGAATGACACCATTGAGGAAGGCATTTTTAACGTCCATTTGATACAGTTTGAATTTCATTTCACAGGCAGTTCCCAACAGAAAACGAATGGATTCTAATCTTGCAACGGGGGCAAACGTTTCATCAAAGTCGATCCCTTCAACTTGAGTATATCCCTGTGCCACAAGCCTTGCTTTGTTTCTTGTGATGTTCCCATCCTCATCTCCCTTGTTTTTAAAGATCCATTTTGTTCCAATAATATTAATTCCTGAAGGACGTGGAACCAGAATCCAAACATCATTTCTTTCAAACTCTTCAAGTTCCTCTTGCATAGCAAGAATCCAGAAGTAATCCTCCAAGGCTTCTTTGACGTTCTTGGGTTCAACCACTGACACAAAACATGAGAACATCACCATCTCAGTGCACGCAAACTTCACCATCTTCTTGAAATCCAGTTTGACACCTCTGGTTTTTCGTCCTTCTTCCATATCCCCTATTACATTCTGAGAGGAGTGATTCTTAGAAACACGCGTGTTTACAACCTTGGGATGAGATATTAATTCCACGGTTTCCTGAACATTCACTTCCTGCCCAGTTTCTTGTGCTTGTTCAGTGTCAAGATCTTTGAGTTTCACTGACACAACATCATGAACTTCCGATGTTGGAGTTTTACCTTTCTCAATGTCTTGCAGCTCCAGAACTTGGCTTATGGAAGGAAGACTTCCATCATCAAAAACAACATTCACAGACTCCATAATCATTTTACTCCTTTTGTTGTAGACACGATAGGCAACACTGTTTGAAGAATAACCAAGGAAGAAACCTTCATCACTTCTAGCATCAAACTTTCCTAACTGATCTTTGTCATTAAGGATGTAGCAGATACATCCAAAAACACGGAAGTAACTCAGGTTAGGTTTCTTGCCTTTCCAAATCTCATAAGGAGTCTTGTTGGTCCAATTCTCACATACACACGATTGATTACATAGCTTGTCGTACTGACTGCTTCAGCCCAGAATCTCTCTGAAATTCCATTTCCGTGAATCATCGCTCTTGCCATGTCTTGGAGAGTTTTGTTCTTTCTTTCTACTACGCCATTTTGTTGTGGAGTTCTTGGAGCCGAATATTGATGGAGAATTCCTTGAGCCTCACAAAACTTGTCAAATAAATGGTTCTGAAATTCACCACCATGATCGCTCCTTATCTGTTTGATCCCTTTCTTCTCATTCCTGAGTTGCAGAGCAAGAATCTTGAAACTATCAACTGTTTCTGATTTTTCTCGTAAGAAACGTACCCATGTAAATCGTGAGAAGTCATCAACAAGAACAAAGACATATCTCTTTCCAGCGATGCTCTCAATCTGCATTGGACCCATGAGATCCATATGAACAAGTTCCAATATTTCATGAGTTTGAATTCCTTGAACTTTCTTGTGTTGAACCTTAATCTGTTTCCCTTGATTACAAGCTCCACACACAATCTTGTCAACATAATTCAACTCTGGAACACCCCAGACCAGTTCCTGATTCACAATCCTTGTCAAACTTCTAGCATTGATATGCCCAAGTCTCTCATGCCACAGAACAGTATAGTCCTTCTCAGATCTCAAACACACTTGAGACTGTTCCCACATGTAACAGTTGTTCCCACTACGAATTACAGAGAGAACAATGCAGTTCTGATCATCAACTGCCCAACATTTTGTTTTGTTGAAAGTAACTGTCAGACCTTCATCACAGAGTTGACTCACACTGATCAGGTTAGCAGTGAGACCTTGAACATAGTACACATTTTTCAGCTTTGGCAGTTCGGAAGTAGATAATTCCCCTTTCCCTTTGATTTTGCCTTGAGCACCTCCGCCAAATGTGACCTTACTTTCCTTAACTGCAGTGAAGTTATTCAGATTATCCTGAAATCATGTCATGTGCCTGGAAGCTCCACTATCAAAGTACCAAGGTTTCGATGACATAGATCCAACAGAGGTGTAGGCAACATGACATCGAAGATCTGATTTTGCAATCCACACTTGTGATTCATGTCTGACGTTAGGGAAGTATCTGCCTTGTCTCATCATCCTTCTTACCTTCTCAGCGAGTTGATAGCAGTACCTTTTGATGTGACCAAATCTTCCACAGTAGTAACACCCTTGTCTTTTTGTGTTTCTCAGATCTTCTCTTTGATCAGTGTACATTTCACCTTGTCTGTTGAAAGACTTGCGGAACTGAGCATCTCTGATTTGCTTACTATTGTTGTATCCAAGACCAGATGTCCTCATCCGTTCAGCTGGAACAGTTTGAGAGTTGCTTCCTTTCACAAACTGAGTTTTTCCACTGCTTGAGATACCAGTGTATCCTAGACCGAAATTGCTTTTTCCAACAGATAGAATCTTCTCAAGATCTTTAGTGCCACTATTCATCATGTGAATCTTCTTTCTTGTGTCAGACAAATCTTGAGTGAGAGATTTGTTTTTCTCAATTTCAGCATTGAGAGCTTCATTCAGCCGTTTGTTTAGCGTTTGTAGTTGCAATTTCTCTTCCACCAGACTCACTTTTTCTTTACCAAGAAGTAACTAGTTTTCATACAGTTTCCGAAACTCACCTTCTACATCGATTACACTGTCATCTTGAGCTTCACTATCAGATGAGTTCTCAACTTTCTCTGTCTCAGATTCAGATGCAGATGAGTCACCTTTGTTCCCAACTTCTGTATCACTGTCAGAAGAGTCCTTGGCTTCATCGAAATCAACCATGAATGCCACATAACCAGTGACTTCATCTGAGTCTTCCTCTTCATCATCCGAATCGCTTTCACTCATTCCAATAAGCGACTTGTCTTTTCTTGTTTGGTTGCCAACACATTCAGCTTTTGTGTGTCCGTAACCTTTGCACTCGAAGCACCTAAGTTCCTTTCTCTTCATTGTAGGACACTCAGCTTTAAAATGACCATACCCCTGACACTCATGACATTTTTGATCGTTCTTCTTCACAGATTTATCTCTTTCCCTTTCCCTAGAGACTGGTCTTGAAAACGTCTTCTTGTGTCCTCTTTCAACTCTTTTCAAAGCTCTGCTAAAGTTCTTGGCCATCAAACCCATTTCATCTTTGAGATTTTGAATATCCTGTCTGTCTTCTGCAACAAAGGTTACTCCTTTCGAGCTGTTTGGCTTAGTCACAGTGATTTCCATCTCATACGCTTGTAGATGACCTACCACATCATCAAACTCAATACTATCAGTATCCAGCGCTGTTCCCATAGCTGTCTTCTTTGTTTCAAACTTAGCAGGAAGACTCCTCAACAGTTTCTTCACCAGTTTCTTGTCCTGGTACTTTTTACCCATGTTTTGAGCCTCATTAGCAATGGCGCTCAGTTTCCCGCTGAACTCTTCGATAGTCTCTGTTTCTTCCATTCTCATGGTTTCAAACTTGGTTGCAAGCAAGTCAAGTCTGGATCTCTTCACGTTTGACGTTCCCTCATAGGCTTTCTTCAGTTTATCCCAAGCTTCCTTAGCAGATTCACAACACTGAATGCGTTTGAATTGATTTTCGTTCACAGCATTGAAGATGGCAGACAAAGCTTTAGCGTTGTACTTTGCTCCGTTCTTCTCATCATCAGTCCACAAAAGCTTATCTTTAAGAACGATAGATCCGTCAGTCGTCACGGCAGTAGGTGGAAGCCATCCACTCTCTACGGCTGTCCACGCATCCTCATTGATTCCTCTTATGAGCGCTCTCATCTTCATCTTCCAATGACCATAGATGCCTTTCTCCAATATGAGATTCCGGTGCATAGTCACCAGCTCCTTGGACGAGTCCATCTTTCCGCAGGATCTTCACCTGTTGTAAAAGCTACAACTTGGTTCAGATGCCCTGCTCTGATACCAATTGAAAAAGCAGATGACTCGACAACGGTTCCTTTAAACACCAGCGTACTGGTTTTCCTTTTATTAGAAATCTTCTTAAGATGCTTACACACTCTTAATTGAATTTACACACAGCTTAAGACAACCCCTCAGCTTGTGACCAATGATTTCTAACTAACAATAAACAGAAGAATTAACTACCGAGTAACTTCTCTGTTTATCACACCGATCTGCAATAAATGCTTCTTACGATCTTTAACTCCAGCAAGCTTATCCACTAAGCTTCTGTTCTTAAACGGCTAACCCTCTTCTAAGCTCCCTTTCTTCTTATTTATACTCGACATGAAGTGAGCCTTCTAGGTTAGATTATTGGTCCGTACAGGACCACCTCAGCACTTCGTGCCACGTCATTAAAATCTACACGATTATCAGTTTGAGACACCAGTCTTCATGTTCCAACGCTCTGCAAGTTGTTCCAGCAAGACTGCAGACTGCTCTTTAGCCTGCTCTTCAAACTGCTCAGATCCACACTCTTTCATCTATGAATTTCAAACTTGGCTTTATACTCCAAGAACAGAGAGGATCTCACAGTGATGTCTCAATCCGTTTTAGTTCTTTAGCTACTTGGATCATCTTTGGTCTGTCTTCATCTCTCTTCTCGCAGCATCTCAGAGCAAGTACAACACACGCTTCCACTTGCAATCTTTGACCACTCGTGATGTCTTTCACCATCGAACCAATCACTTCATCAAGTTTGTCATTCTCATACAAGCCTTTCGCATATCCAAGAACTCCTTCGCGCTTGCCACTAGATCCGGTGAAGAAAACCGGTCTGCCACAGAGAAGACAGTCCTCATTAGGTGCGATTAAAGTTGCTAAAGACCTCATATTGATTGAGAAACTCTCTCTTAACTAGTCCTCATTAGTTTCATTATACTTGAAGATTGTTAAGCCTTTGAGAATAAAGTAATATCTCAAGAGTTCTTGTGCTTACTTGTCTATGTCTTTCTCTATCAAGAATCCAGATCTTTCATATTTGTTACTTCTTGATTCCATTTTCGGATAATGTTATTGTCTCGGCAAACCAAAGAGGCAAAGATGGGTAACTTTGCCTCCAAATTGAAATAAACAAAGAGTGAACACACATTTCGTCTCATGTGAATGCTCTTGAAAGTCCCATTTTCTATGGGAAGTTTTCACACAGATTAGCTTTTGTTTCTTTTGCTCTAAAAGATTGCAGAGTCTATAGGATTCGTTGAGAACCAAACAAATTTAGAACAAGACAAGGCAATCAAACAAATTTAGATTAAGACAAGGCAACGCAATGCCATAAGAGTTAGAACTATTAAATTTGGCGGGTTGAGCCAAGCCCGTGCAGTAGTGCAACGCATAGACGACTCGCGAAAGCCCAGATAGCAAGCTACCTTAGTGGGTTTTCTCCCTTAAAAAATAGAGTTAATATCGTATGGGCCGATGACCCATATATCAGATATTAAACTGATAAGAACAGATACTACACTTGATCTTAGCCAAAAGGCCGAGAAAGGTATGAATTGAATGTAAGTCTCGGCTTCTTTTTTATAGTGCCAAGCTTATGACTAACTTTCTCTTGCTTACCGATGTGGGACTTTAGAAATAGATTTTGTTCTTTTTGAAAAGTCAAAAAGAACAATACGTAGGTCCATAGTCGTCCATATATTCCTTGAACCGGCCCATATGATATTGTAACTCTAAAAATCAAGAACCGCTTATTAGTGCCTCTACGGGAGAATGTTATTAAAAGAGTTTCTAAGACCAAGGGAGGATTTCTAAATCATGTCTTTTCAACAAAAACAACATGGGAATTTCTAAGACCAAGGGAGGATAAGAAGGACTGGATCAAAACTGTCTGGTTTAAAGGCATGATGAAAACAGGGATCATCTTTTCATTCAGTGTGACTTCTCGGAGGAAATTTGGACTCTTGTCCTAAGACGCCTCGGATATCAAACACACCACTTTCAGTCATGGCAAAGTCTGATACAGTGGCTGATTTCTCGTGACAGAAGTGCAAAGGTAAGGTACCTCAAAAAACTGGTTTGCCAAGCAACAATCTATTTCATTTGGAAGGAAAGGAACAATAGACTGCACAATGACATATCTATGCCCCCTGCATCTCTGTTCACTCAAATCGACAGGATGGTCCGAGATACTCTTCTCTCTAGAAGGCATCGCAAGGGATGTTCTAATCTTCTTTCTACTTGGTTCTCTTTTAGCTAAGAGCTAGCTAGTTCTTTTAATTGTAGCTTCTCACTGGTTTTTCTTTTTTTTTGGCCATAGAAGCAATCGGCTACTGCAGCTATTGTAATTAAACGTTCCTTTTGGTAATAATATTTACATTTTATCAAAAAAAAAAAAAAGAGTTGATTGCTTCTTCAGACGCTAAATAAAATTTCAGAGAATGTTCATCTAATATTCAAATCCTTATAGCTACATATAACTTAGACAAAACTTTGTTTGTTTCAGTAGTAAATGATTCTTAATCTATAACAATTGTAATAGTCTAGTTCCTTAAGCTCCCCATCGCTTATGTATCCTCTTCTTTGTATCACATACGCATTTTTGGAACATGAACTGTACAGAATTCATCACGTGTGAATTCGAGTGCGAGATTATCACATTCAAGAACATTAAACCGAACTATACACTTCTCCATTTGACAGACGACAAATAAGATTCCAATAGCTTTACATAGTTAAGCTACTGCCTTGGGCTTTGAAATATAGAATATGAGTACCATTTTAGCCAAGATATAGGGCCATAGACAGGGTCCATATATTCTTTGAACCGGGGCCGGTACCGACCAACCACATTTTTAACTATGAGCATTCAGAGACTTGGGTCTGATATTTTGTGTTTGGTATTAGAAGTTTATATACCGTTTGGGTATTTTTGAATTTCGGTTCGGTATCCTTCGAGTTCGGATCGGTTCTGATTAAAGAACTGAAAATTCAGTTTAATTATTTTTCGAGTATTTTGGTATTTGTTTGGTTTTCGAGTAATACCCGATCCCGAAGTATCTGAAGACATGATCTATTTGGGTATTTTATAGATACCAAACCCATTTTTTTTGTCAGTATCGGTTTGGATTTTTGGGTTCGGGTATTATGCTCAGGCCTACACCTTCTATTGAAATAGATTTGTTCGAATCATTTATTGACGAGTGTTGCATATACAGATTTGTTTTTTTTTTTTTTGCTAAGAGTTGCATGTACAGATTTCGAAACGATTTGCGATGATTGTCCTTATATGGAAAAAGATGATAATATTCGTTTATGATTGTTTGCGAAAACAATCTAAATCATTAATGAAAGAATCTATAGAAAATCACTTGTCAGTTGTACTTAGATAGGTCGAATTCGATGGCTTGATATTTAACTTATGATTATATTTCTAGTCACGAGAAAGAAAAATATCTATGTGTCAAACTCAGAGTGAGAGGAAAATGAAATATAGAATACAAGCTTAATATTTATTTTTTTTTTTTTTTTGAACTTTAGCTTAATATTATATTGTGGTTTCAAGTTCAACTAGTGATAATGGATCTTGTGGTCTTGAACAACTTGATTAGGCGGATCAAATTCAAAACACGGGAAACACATGCTGCACGAACAGATCATACATAATAGAAGTTAAGTGACTATCATATATATAATAGATATATAGATGCAGTAAAATTGTTGTCAAATATGGCTAATTTTTTTTTAACAGTTCGGTTCAGATAATATTATATTATTATAAAATTTAATGGGTTTACTTTGTATTTATTGAATTAACTCTTTTTTTGGAAACTTGTAGAACAATATAATTATAAGAAATTGAACCCTCAAGATATTTATGTTAGAATAATGCCCTAATTAAAATATGATCAAACAGTGTTTTGTTTTCAACTACACCACCTTTAATATTTTTCACTAGATGAATATCCACACAAATGTGTGGGTGTTTTTTTAATATATTGTCTAATATTTAAAATTTAACCGTAGTTTTATATAAAATTTAATTTTATATTTGTTTTTTGGATGGTCATCATATGCAGAGAAAAGTTTGTTTGTTTTCTTAGGATGATCTTGTTTTGATCAGCTTTTTTATTGATTTTTTGTCTTTAAGAAAACTTATCAAACACTTATTCTACTAAAAACCGTTAAGTTCTTCAATTATAACTATAATGTGTTAATCTAGAGCATCGTAAACAAATCTAAATAAAAGAATCCACAAATACTATATAGTATATACATAATACTAAATATTATGATTTGGAACTCAATACGCATATTCTCTAAATAAATAGATAAACTTATTATAACCGATTTTTCTATTCTCATTGAAACCTTCACAATTTCCATTGAAATTAAAACGTTAAGTAAATGAATATTTCAACCAAATAAAAAACTAAAAATCAGTCCTATATATAATACCATAATACACAATAATTTATATATAACATGAAGATACACAATAATTTGTGAGTTAAAATAACAAAGTATTAGCGAATCTCACTTTTATGTAAAACTTACTCAAGTATACTAAATTAATGTCTATTGTTTTTTTTAACCAACCTATCAACAAATGTTCCACTTTTTTTTTGTTATAAGAAATTGAAAATATCAAAAGTGGATGTCAAAAAGCCATCACGATAAATAAATCAGAGCATAGGAGAAATAAACATGTAAATAAAAGATATATTTAGCTTTAATTTAGATTTGACCACCAAAAAAGTAGTTTTAATTGAGTTTTGGCCAAGAAAAAAAGGCATTAATTAAGTTTTATATTTCTAAAAATAATAAATAAGTTAGATGATGTGTCATGGAGAGAAGTGCTGATGTGTCATGGAGAGAAGTGCTGATGTGTCACTCCCTTGTGAGGCACACTCACTCTTTATATAATCTATTATATAAAAGTTGGCCAACTCTCTCCCTCAGCTTGACACGTCATCGCTTGAGAGAGTGCCACATGGGATTCATTATTTAATTTTCAAAAATTCGTTTTATTTGTATTAGAACTTGCACTCATGAGGATTTGAACCCACAATCCTCTCAATATTAGACAATTGTTTCATCCATTAGGCTATAAGTACTACTTGACAATCCACTCTAAAAAATTGTGATATTGTCTCTATCTTCTACGCATTAAATTCAAAGCATTTTTTTTTAACAATTGGAAGCATTTATATGGGAAATACATATTGTATGATCACATTTGGACTTTAAATTTGATAGTTTTATATGTAAATTTGGATTTCTGAATTGAGTCAAAATTTTAGATTTCTGATAAGTGAAATTTGTATTTATTATGTTCATGTTAGTTTTGATCAGTTCATAATTAATTATATGGCAAAAACAATTTACGCATTAATTTATTTAATTTCTCCAAAAAACAACATTTTCAATTTATCAAGCCGTGCTCGTGAAGTCAGTCGTGTCCGTGCTTGTGAATTGGTTAGATGAAAATCCCGCATGGATGAAATAGATACAAGGGGTAACATTTTTCATTCATCGGTAAAACAAACAACAAATTCAATAAATTCACCAGATTTATATAAAATATATCTAATACTTTTTGGTTTACACCATTGATTTTTGCAGAGATATGAAAGAATCATAAATATAGAGTAAAGTTATGAAGACGACATGAAAAAGATGAAGAAAATCACATTTCTAATTCCAAAATCCGCAGAAGACATGTTTTAAACTTTGCAGAACACGTACATTATGCATAATGTATATTCTACGGAATCGCAGAACATATAGAAACTGCAGAAGACATGTTCTAAACTTTGCAGAACACGTTCATTATGCAGAATGTATATTCTACGAAATCGCAGAACATATAGAAACCGCAGAAGACACCTTCTGAATTTCGCAGAACATATCAAAAAAGATATTGTAAATATTTTTTTGTTACGTTTTTGGAATAATAGATATTTTATGTTTCTTTAAATAAATGTTTTTTCTTTAAAAACGAATTTTTAAAATAAATTAAATATTAAAATATATGATTTTGAGGGTAGTTTAGGCACAATTTGACATACAAAAATAAAGGTGTAGATGGACAAGAGGATACAAAAAACATCCTTTATTTCTAATTTTCCCAATATTTAATATATATTCCGAGATGTAAATAGGTGTTCTTAAAATTTAGGAAAAGTTTACAAACCGTTAGGAAAAGATTTTTAAAAATTTAGAAAGAAGTTACTAAACATTTAGAAATGTTTTCAACGGAAAGAGTCATATCCGAGTACAATTCACGTTGCATGCCATTAGAGAGAGAATCACGCCAAATCTGATTGGTTGAGGGTATTAAATAAACAGATCTGGCGTGATTCTCACTCTAATGGCATGCTATGTGAATTTTCCAACGTAAAAACGTAAAAAAAACTTGGCTATTAATATATTATATATAGTAGCTCCCTCTCATTTTAAGTTAATATTTTTCCTTTTGTAAACGCTGAAAATATCAATGGCTCCAGGAATTTTGACTGCACTCGCCGGAGAATCTAAGCTCAATGAATTTAGCGACGAAATTCCGGTGATATCTTTCTCTGGAATCGACGATGTTGATGGAAAAAGGCCGGGAGAGATCTGCCGGCAGATCGTGGAGGCTTGCGAGAATTGGGGCATGTTCCAGGTGGTCGATCATGGCGTCGATACCAATTTGATGGCGGATATGACTCGCCTAGCTCGCGAATTCTTCGCTTTTACTCCGGAGGAGAAGCTTCGGTTCGACATGTCCGGCGGTAAGGAAGGTGGCTTCGGCGTCTCTAGTCACCTCCAGGTAATTAACAGTTTAACAATTACGTGAGAGCCATCACTTGGTCAGCAAGATACACATCTCTAATAGCCACAACCGTTCGAACTGAATATTGTTGTTTCATTTGTAGGGAGAGGCGATGCGGGATTGGAGAGAGATAGTGCTTTATAACACGTACCCGGTGAAGAACAGAGACTACTCACGGTGGCCAGATAAGCCGGAGGGATGGAATAAAGTGACGGAGAAGCACAGCGAGAGGGTGATGGGTTTGGCTTGTAAGGTCCTTGAGGTTTTGTCTGAAGCTATGGGACTTGAGAAAGATGCTCTCACCAATGCATGCATTGATATGGACCAGAAGATCGTTGTTAACTATTTCCCAAAACGACCTAAACCTGACCTAGCCCTCGGGATGCGTCACACTGACCATGGAATCATCACTGTGCTGCTCCAAGACGAAGTCAGTTGCTTACAAGCTACAAGAGACGATGGCAAGACATGGGTTACAGTTCCTTTTGTTGAAGGAGCGCTTGTCGTCAATATCGGTGACATCGGCTACGTCAGTACTTTCTCAATCTTTCTCACTTTCCATTTACTGCCTTTTTTGTTTTTATATTACCATTTTTCTTTTGTTTTTCTCCGTTTGTTGTTTTGACCCTTTTTTTTTTTTGAATAATTGTTTTGACTTTTTTTTTTGTTTAATTTTTTTTTTTTTTGAATAATTGTTGTTTTGACTTTGTAAAAACATGAATGTATTTTGAAGTATCTGAGCAACGGGAGGTTCAAGACTTCCGACCATCAGGCGGTGGTGGAGTCAAACTCGAGCAGGCTATTCATAAACACCTTCCTGTTTCCGGCGCCGGAAGCCACGGTATATCCGCTTAAAGTAAGAGACGGAGAGAAGGCGATCGTGGAGGAGCGAAACAGTTTTGAAGAGGTAACTAACAGAAGGATGAAAGATCTCTCTTAAAGAAGAACATGACCACAAGGAAACTGCCACGCTTCTCGAGTCTCGACCCTCGCTTATAATCTTGTTGCTCGCTTACTGTTGTGTTGTGTTGTTTGCGGTTCGAACCGGTTTTGTGAGTTGTACTGAAAATAATGCTATGTTCGGTGTGTTGTGTTGTTTATTTATTTTCAGTCATATAGGAATAAATGGTAATTAATGGATTTGTACGTTCAGTGCCGGCCCTATCATTCTAGAGCCGTAAAATGTGTTTATATTTTAATCTGTTTGTTATTTAAAATGTGTTTTTCTACTATTTTTGATGATATATTTTGTGATAAATAAAACACAAAACTTGATCGAGTGCATTATTAATTAAGCTACTGTATTTAACCTGTCTGATAAATTGTGCAATGATTTATTACTGTTTTTAGTGTTAATTTAAATTTGTAAGACATAGAAAAATGATTAGAAAAGAAATAGAGAAGCCAAATCTATGACTATTAATTTGTCTTCGGCATCTGAGAAGCATCTCTGGTGAGATTGTCATCACCACTGAGATTGACATCATCGCTAGGAGGAAGATATGCGGTCACTTGAAGATAAGAGCATGTGCATTGGAGACTTTAAGAGATCTAATAACATTATTAAAATAATAAATTTTAAGATTAAAGATCCAAAACTGATAAAAAGTGTCTAATATAGGATTTATTTTTGGGCTTTAGGCATCTCTCCAAAACTAAAGTGTCTTAAAACATTAAATTTATTTAAATTTAATCAAAAAAATAATTTTTAGACATCCACTTTTAAAGTCTCCAATACACATGCCCTAACTGACCAGTCTCTTCTTGTTAGGTTTAGGCTCTTTTTATCTTCATGGTTTTATGTAAATTAGCTTTTACATGTTGTCATTTTCGTTGCTTTAGATCTAGGGGAACAGTTCCGCCGGCCTCCTACGCATATATCCTAATATGGTTTCGTACCAAAAAAGTGGGATGTGTGAATTTAGATTTCGTAATCCCGATTTGGGATTTGTTCAACTCCTTAATGGAGTGTTACTTTACCTAGTTCATTTAGAGTTCAGTCTTTATCCTTTATGGGTAACTCTGTTCTAATTCAATGAAATTGACGACAAAAAAATGGAGAAGAGAATGAAGAAAAACAAACTATGAGAAAGATCTGGAAAGGAATAAGACTTTGGGAGAAGAAAGAAAACAATAATAAAATGAAAAAAATGTCAATGCATATAGTTTGAGAATTATAATGGAAGTTGCCTCTTTAATAAGTTTCTGTTAATTATTGAGTGGCCTAAAGCTAATGCTTTGTTTGCCATAATTTCCAGCTGTAATTGCCAAAGTTCGGAAGTTGGGTTTATGTCCAAAATTCAGTAGCATTCATACATCAACGTAACTCCGTCTATTTTCAATGTTGTCACGTGACTCACGTCTATTATTTAGACATTATTGGTGAACTAACTAACTAATCCTCATTGTTTAACACTTTGTACAATTATACTTACCAGTAATCAACATCAAAGTTTTAATTTTATTAATAAGGATTAAAGAACAAACACGTTGGGAGCACGTTTTCAAAATATTATTATTTCCTTGGCGATTTTGTACGTGTTCTAACATACATATACGTGTCTTACACTACAAGAAAAGAAAACACGCGATTTGCGACGGAACAAGCATGTCGCAAAATTGCGACGATTTTGCTATAAAAATAGGTTCCGTCGCAAATCCCTCGCAAAAACGTGAGGACAAGGGCAGGGGCGGATCCAGAACTGATTTTAGCATGGGGCACAATTAAAAAAAAAAAATCATTAAACATAAATTTAAAATTACATAATCTCTAAGTAAAAAAGAAGAAGAAAAATATGAAGTCATGGTCAACATAACATAAGAACAAAAAAATCATGGTTTTAATTTCTCAAGTGAGATTTATATTTTTTGGATGACTTTTTCTATCTTGTACTTGTATTTGGATGGGCTTTTATGATATTTAAAGGCATATATGAAGATACTTAAATTAATTAATTACAATTACTAAAGAAAAATAAAATATTAGTATGGGGCACGTGCCACCATTTCTTTGTTGTGCGTCCGCCCCTGGACAAGGGTCGTCGCAAAATCATAGTAAAATTGCGAGAGACTTGGAGGGAATTGCAGCAGAGAACATGCCGGTAGCAATTCCCTCGCAATTTTGCGACGACCTTGCGACGATTACAGTCATTTTCCCATTTGCGAGGGATTTGCGATGGAGCTCTCACTTATTTGGTTTTCTATAAAAACTCATTTGCGACGGATTTGCTACGGACCACTCGCAAATCCGTCGAAAATACTTTTAAAAACGAATTTAAATTCATTTGATGATGATTAGAATTGTTTATAATCAAAATAGATGATATTTTAGTGATACCATATCTAAAACTTGAAAAATGTATATCATAATTGTTGTCCAAGATGACTCTAATCAGATGCACAGCTGTAAAAGGGTCAGCCCTCGGAAGGGCACATAGCAATGGGCCGAAGGCCGGTTTCCTATTGGGCTTAGGAAAAGAAACCCCTTTTGTAGGCGGTTTAGGAATCGGGTTTTGGGGTTTATAAATACAAGTTCTTAGGGTTGTAAATAATCATCACACGAGTTAATAAGAAACCCTAGAAGGGTATTTGCCTCAAACGTTTCGTTTCTTTGCTTTTTTCGTTCTTGTTTCACAACAACAATGAAATCAACATAAAATATATAGTTAATGTTAATAGAGAAGTACAAGAGTTATAAGAGAAACGCTTGGGTACTTACACTTTCTTAAAAACTTATGATAGGTATAATTTTGATAGGATGAATAAACACTTCTAACCATTTTAAAATAAAATTGAATACAATATAAACGTATTTTTGATAGTTTTCTATAAAAACTCATTTGCGACGGATTTGCTACGGATCCGTCGCAAATATGTTTTTTGCGATGGATTTTCTACGGATTCGTCGCAAATCCGTCGCAATCCATAGCAAATCCGTCGCAAATTTTGAATTTGTCCAAAACATCGAAAATACTTTTAAAAACGAATTTAATGATTAAAATTGTTTATAATCAAAATAGATGATATTTTAGTGATACCATATCTAAAACTTGAAAATGTATATCATAATAAAATCAACATAAGATATATCGTTAATGTTAATAGAGAAGTATAAGACCATCTCCATCGGCGTCTCTAAGCAGGGTTTCTTACCAATAAAAAAAAAATTTAAAAAAAGAAGAGTGAGAAACTAGAAACGTATCTGGTTTGAGAGACTTAAGCCATCTCTTACAGCTGTCATTTAGTAATTAGCTCTTTCTTTTTATAATTTTAATTTTAATTAATTAAATAAGTTATATTAGTATTTAATTGGTAAGAGACGGTGAAGAGTCTCTTCACCGTTGGAGATTCTCTAAGAGTTATAAGAGAAACGCTTGGGTACTTGTAACAATGTACAATTTCTTGAAAACTTATGATAAGTATAATTTTGATAGGATGAGTAAATACTTCTAACCATTTTAATATAAAATTGAATACGAATATAAACGTATTTTTGATGGTTTTCTATAAAAACTCATTTGCGACGGATTTGCTACGGATCCTACACCTACTACTACTACGTATTTACAACACTTTCTTTCCCTTCGCAAATTTTGCGACGGATATCGATTTACGACTAACGAATTGCGACGATTTTGCTTCCGTCGCAACTCCAACGCTATTGGTGATTTGCGACGGACTTGCGACGGTTTTGTCCATCGCAAATCTAATGTTTTCTTGTAGTGTTAAGTTTCATTACTACATTTTGGATTCACAATGTTATTTTTTTAAAGATATTGACAGTAAACTACCAAGGGGACAAATATTTTTTTTGATATTTGTTTTAAGATATTGACCGTAAACTACCACAGAGACAAATATTTTTTTTGTTATTTGTTTTAAGATATTGACAGTAAACTACCACGGGACGTATATTTTTTTTATATAAGGATTAATAAAGAACGACATGTTGTTGTGGGCACGTTTTCAAATTTTTTTTTTTTTGGATAAACATATGAAAATTTATTACCATTTTTGATTTTTCACACAAGTTTACAGAGAAAATAAGAGACAGAAAAAGACCAAAAACTAAAAATTAAAACAAGTATAGAGACACAAACCGAAGAATGAAATTGACAGCGAAAACAAGCCTTGATAAACAAACTTCAAAGAAGGGATTCGCTCGATCAACATTCCAGCTAGATTTGTAATTGAAATTACCTTCTCCCGAGACGAAGGCCAAAAAATACATGAACTCAGCTACAAAAAAATTTCCAAAATACATGAACTCAACTACAAAAATATCTTAGATATACAAAAACTAAAAAATGCTTTTAAATTAGTGCACCCATTCATATAAAATAAAATTGTCTAAAATACACAGACTTATAATCTCTAGTCATTAACAAAAAATTGCAGAATGGAGTTAAATCTTTTCCACTAAGAATAATCTAATTTATACTTATCCAAAACAAAATTTAATTTTTATTAGTTTTTTAAAAAAACTATTATTGAAATTCAATCGGCTCTAATTGTTAGATTTTTTTTTTATTTTAACTCTGTTAAAAAAACAAAATAATTGTTATCTCTTCAGATTTTCTACCCTAATGAGATAACTGTACTCCAAGACTTACTTTTATGTAACTATTGAGATAATTGTACTCCAAGACTGTACTTATATGTAACATTACCGTTATGATGGGGATTTCCGGTTTTCATATTCTAATTCAGTTTTAAATCAATTAAATATTTTTAGCAAGAGATATATAACTAGGACATGCTTATTAGGAAGACACAGGGCACAAAACAATAAATTTGCGACGGAAATTTGCAAATTCCTCGCAATTTGCGACGGATGTATTCCGAAGTAATATTTGCCACGAGTTTGCGACGACATATTTTCGAAGCAATAATTGCGACGGAATTGCAAGGGAATTGCGAGGGGACATAAGTAGGTAGACCACCTTTTCTAGAAGTCTCACCTAACCTCACATGCACAAATAAATCGTCGTAAATTAGTCGGTAAGCGTCGCAAATACGTCGCAAAATAGTCAGCAGGCGTCGCAAATCCGTCGCAAATACTTCGTAAATAAATTTGAGAATCTATAAATAGTTCACTTCTGATTGTTGATTCACACATCAAAACATAAAAGAAAATAAGAGAGAAGAAAGAAGAAAAAAAAAGAAGAAAAAAAAAGAAAAAAAGTAAGAGTGAAAAAATGTTTTCGAAGTATGATGACATCTATGCATTACGATCGTGGATGTACAATCAACGAGATCCGGAGAGTGGTGAAGTGACGAAAGAGTATTGAGACGGGTTGCGAGGATTCTTATATCAAGCAACAAACCAACCATTTACGTTTGCGATAGAACATGGTAAAATATTATGTCCATGTAGAACGTGCAAGAACATACCATATATATAAATTGATACTGTGAAGAGGCATTTATATAATAGAGGATTTATGCCAAACTACTATGTGTGGTTTTCGCATGGGAAAAGTTATGGTGCAGGAAGTAGTAGTATCGCGGGTCAGGGTCTGAGCAGCGTAGTAATGATAATTATGATGATGGGTCTAATATATTTGGAAATGTTGATCAAGGGTATCAACAAAGGAATAGATATCATGATATGGTTGTAGATGCAATGCATGAAGCTCCACCAACTTCATTTGTTGATAATAGTCGGTAAGAACCCAACGCAGATGCTAGACGATTTTATGATATGTTAGACGCTGCAAACCAGCTCATCTACGATGGACGTAGAAAAGGGCAGTCTAAATTATTGGCATCTAGGATGGTAACAATTAAGAATGATAATAATATAACTGAAAGTTGCATGGATTCAAATCTGATTTGCGGCTAACGATTAGCGACATTTTAGTCGTCGTCGCAAAATCTCATTTGCAACGGATTTGCGGCTGATTTTGCCATCGCAAATCCAAAGTTTTCTTGTAATGGGGTGCGACGCCCCGAAGTTCATCCTCATGTCCTAGTAACTAAAGATCCTAAATTTTATATATATATTTCTTATACAGAAAAATAAAATATTAAAAATAGATTTAAAGGACCCATAAAAAACTAGAAAAATATTACATAAAAATAAAATAAAAAATTTAAAAGAAAAAATTTCAATAAAAAACCTATAAAAAATAAAGGTCTATATTAGTTTTTTGTCCCAGAGCCCATAACAATGTTGATCTGCCCCTGGATATTTGTAAAAGGAAAAAATGATATAAGTTTGTGTATTTTGAATACTGTATAAAGGTTGTGCATTAATTAGAAGAGTTTTAATTTCATGTATTATTTTTACGTAGTATTTTTTTGTCCGTGTAATAATGTCCCACATTTTTCATAACGAACACAACACAATTTCTGAAAACAATTTATTAAGAGAGCATTGACCGATCCAAGTCAAACGACACCGTTTATAATTAGAAAATCCCCGCCGACCATCTCGTCGACGAATCGTTTAACCGCAACAAACGAAGATCCTCCGTCCATCAAAGCCTTCCTCGCCGCCTCCGCCATCTCCTTCACTCTTTTCCTCGGCGTATCCTCACCGTCCATCAGAGATCGTATGGCTCCAGCAATCTCCTCAGCTTTCACAACCTCCTCGTTCGCTGAGACGTAGTCCAAACGCAGCTCCACGGCTAAACCCAGCTCCTTCACCATCGTGAACGCGTTCAGCTGCTGCTCGGCGTACAATGGCCACGTGGCGATCGGAACGCCGAACCACAAGCTCTCCAGCACCGAGTTCCAGCCGCAGTGAGACACAAACCCTCCGGTCGCCTTGTGGGCCAGCACCTCCACCTGTGGGGCCCACCCGCACACCAGCCCCTTGCTCGCCGTCCGATCCATAAACCCTTCAGGCAAGAGATCGCACGGGCTCGCTTTCTCCGTGCGGATCGACCAGAGAAACCTCTGGCCGGAGAGTTCAAGAGCTCGAGCTATCTCTTCGATCTGCGGCTCGCCGAGGACTCCGAAGCTCCCGAAGCAGAGGTACACGACGGAAGACTCCGGCTGGTCCTCGAGCCATCTCATGATCCGGCTCCGATCAGCCGGGTCGAGATCGGGGGACGGACGATCCTCCAAGCTAAGAACCGGTCCGACCGGGTAAACCGGAGGATAGTTATCAGGACGACGAGCGAAGTAATCAAATGCGTTCTGCTCAAGACACGTGAAGGAGTTTACCAAAATACCCTTGGCTCCAGGGAACTTCTCGGCGATCTCGACCCAAGCCTCGTAGGACTCTCTCACGAACTGACCCGGCGGCAAAACCTTGGAAGGCACGGAGCTGACGTAACCGGGGATTGTATGTTGTTGTTCGGAGCTCAGATCGAGCTCCGACGCAACTCTGCTATGTCTCTCAGGCAGATACTTCATCATACCCAAGAAACCGGCGTTACACGTCAGGAAAATGTAAGAAGGAAGGTTAAACTCGTTCCCCACTTCGATCAATGGGACACAGAAGAAATCGAGAACCAAACCGGCGACCCGAACCGGATCGGATCCGTCGCGAGAGGAAGTTAGAGTGGAGAGAGCGTCTCTGACAAGAGGAACTGTTTTCTTGGTGAACTCAAGAACGTAAGCCTCGGTGGCTTTAAAGAAGAGCTCAAATGGCGGAGGGTTTTGGACATCAGGCAAGGCAAAGAGACGGATTCGAGGCTCCGAAGCGATAAGAGATTTAGCAAAGACGTCGGCATGAGGAGCGAGAGGTAGTGTCCAGTGGAGGATGGTGATGGTGTGAATGCGATGGTCGCGTTTGATGAGAGATTTAGCCAATTCAATGGAGACAAGAAGATGACCAGGGATTGGATAAGGAACGAAGATGATCTCTTGCTTCACCATTCTCTTTCTTCTCTCAATGTATCTCTCTGTGTTTGATGTTTTTTTTTCTTCTTCTTTATGGCTTCTACATTGATTAGAAGCAAATATATAAATAAGGGAACGAATGACTGGTGTGGTGGTTGCACGTTATACACGCTGTTCCATAATCGATCATTATACATTCATTAATTTTTGTTTCTAATCTATAATTATCATTTATAAATCTATTTAGAACTTTGGTGATATCGGTAAAAACAGATTTGGGGTTAATGGCGGATCAAAAGAAAAATGGAGAGTTGCATCGTATAACCATAATACAAACTATAATTAATTAATACTCTAACTCTAACCATAAACAAACATACTCTAACAGTAACAATAAAGGTAATCAAAGCAAAATTATAGTTCATGAAATATAAGGCCAGATCATCCTACTCTAACTGATAAACACTAAAAATCTGGATTGTGTTTTGAATTTATGTAGCAATTCTATTTTTTTTTTATGCTGTGTCTATTCTATTAATAAAATAAACTTTTTTCTAAGAGACGTAGCTGGGATTGTATGGTTTATACTGCTTGAGTTACTCGCGGTTGGAAAGTTATCCAGTGTTCTAGCCTAGGTGCAGAATGTGTTGTGGTTGAGAATTATATTACGCGATAAAGTTTGTCAAACAGGGACGCGAAATCATTCGGACAGAAAATTTAAAACTGAATAAACTTGAAACGTTAAAAAGCTACTACTTACACTACAAGAAAAAGGGTACATTGTATCATTTATAAAGTGTCATTAAAATTATTGATGCTATTTACAATCACTTATTAAAAATTGACATTAAATATATAATTTTGCATCATTTCTTTTAATTGATATTAATACTAACTTGATTAGCATCAGTTAAAACAATTGATACTAATACAAACTTGATTAACATCAATTAAATAAAATTGATACTAATACTAACTTGATTAGCATCAATTAATAAGATTGATACTAATACTAACCTGATTAGCATCAATTAAAAATGATTGATATTAATACTAACATGATTAGCATCAAATAAAAACAATTGATACTATTACTAACCTGATTAGCATCAATTAAAATAATTGATATTAATACTAACTTAATTAGCATTAATTAATAAAAATAAAATAAATATCATCACTTATAAAGTGTAAAAAAAATAAATGACTCTATTTTGAATCACTTATTAAAAATTGACACTAAAAAGTGATGCAAACAAAATTTTAACTAAACAACTATTTGTCCCACATTGCTAAAGAATGATAAAGAGTACTAGTTTTCTCCTCTATAAAAGATCAACACCATATTTTTTTTTATATGTTAAATCATACATATGTATTTACATATATTTTCTTAGAATAATAAATACAAAATGATTAGTTATCTCCAATTGATAATATTATAAAAACTAACACAAAATTTAAAATTTACATAAATTTTAATATCATTTATTTATAATTTATATAGTATCAACTAAAATATATGATATAAATATATAACATCAATTGTACAACCGAGACAAATATTAACATCATTTATATTAATTGATGCAAATGTTTACCTCAATTATATTAACTGATGTAAACTTTAATATCATTTATTCTAACTGATACAAATTTTAATATCATTTATTCTAGTTGATGCAAAATACTAATATCATTTATTTTAAATGATGCAAATATTAATATCATTTATTGCAAATGATACATATTAACATCAATTAAATAATACTGATGTAAATGATTAGAGTCACTACTTCCAGGGTCATTAAATTAAATGATGCAACTGAATTTGCATCAATCAATAATGATATTAACAAATAAGATAAATGATACAACACACATAATTTCTTGTAGTGTTAATAGATGAATAAATGTTTTTCTAAACTAGTTATAAATTTGAAACACTCGGTATGGATTGTAAAATAGCTTGTTAATTTTTAATTTTTATCATTCTGTATTTAATGCTGTGAATAGTATGTACTCGGTAGAATCACGAAAAAGTTACATACCACTCAAGCCTATGGTTTACTTTGGATATCCTACGAGACAATATCACTAATTTTGTTGAGTTCAATGTTCCTATAGATTATGTTAATATCCATTTCTGTTCACACGCATAGTTATTTAGTGCCTCTCCATCAATGGTATCTAAGACAGTTTCTAAGAAAACAAAATAATAATTACAATAATAATATTATATTATATGGATATGATTTTTAGTAATATAATTTTAAGTGGGTATCTCAAAGCTTAAGAGCATCTCTATTGGTGAGTCTCTCACCTAACAGCATCCCCATTGAGATATTGGGGTTCTCATGATTAAAATATTGCAAAAAATTAAAAAAGTAGGAAAGAGAAGTGAGATGGGGTTCTTATTTAAGATACCCATGAGAGAGAAGTGAGAACCCCAAATCACACTTGTATTCTCCTTATTGGTTTAAGTTTCATTTTTAACTAAGAATTTTTCCGCGCTACGCGCGGATTGTTGTATTAGTTTTTATTTAAGTTAGATTGATTTTTAATTTTAATTTGTTAGTTCAAAAATTATATTTGATTTACTATATAGTTTTGATGTGAGTTTGTACATCTTAAAGACTATGATATGTCAGAAAATGTATCTTAACTTAAAAAAAATTCTAACGGAATATGTCACAAATAACTTTTAAGCTAAAACTTAAAACATGCATTGAAAATCATTGTTATTCATGATCAGCTTTAAAAATATTATTGAAATTATTTTGTTTTAATTTAATTTGGAATAGTTGACCTAAAAAAAATTGAATTCGGAATATGATTGAACTTAGCTATAAATTTTTTAATCAAAAACAATTTTACATTTTATATAGAAATAAATTAATTTTTTAAACATATGCTAAACACCTGATTGCTCTATTTAATGTTGTTTTTTCAAAGCTGAAGCTGATAAAATCTTATATTCTCTTGACTATTTTAGAAAAAAATATATTGAGTGATTTGGGTATTATATTTATCGAAAGAGAAATGTTAAGGAACATTAATTTCGAAAGTTTGGTCAACGATTTAGTAGAAAAGAAAAAAAATAAAATTACGTTTTAAAACTACTATTTAGCTTGTTGGTTTCATTTTATTGTTTTTACTATGTGACATATTTATTATTGTAAAGCGTTTTTATGATAAGAGTTTTTTTTGGCACAACTCTGTATGTAGGTTGGTACGGCGCAAAAGTTATAAAAGTTGGCACGTTAATTAAACAATATTAGCACTTGAAGAAATTTATTGTTGGAGAGTGTGTTAAGCCCCAACTATTGCAATTGATGTGAACCAAAAAAGAAGAAGTTTATATGCAAAAATTAATCTATATAGCTTGCATGACTTGATAAACTTTCACTCTTCTAAACCATCCAATGCCTAATGAGATTTAGTCTTATATCTTTCAGTCTCCACTCATTTCTCACCAGTCACCATCAACTACGCTAGCCTTTGGAATTCGGATACCCGTTTGGCTTGGATCCGTTCTTTTCAGATTCAGGTATTTTGGTCTAAAGAATAGGACTCATTCGGGTATTTTTTTCTTTCATTTCCGTTTGGGTTCAGGTTGGTTCTGGATACCTGAATTATTTAAAATTTATCTAAAATACTTTAAAAATATATATTTCCGTTATTTAGTTAAATTTTACAAAAAAATATTTCATTTTGACAAATGTAACTAAAGATTTTCAAATATTTCGAGTATTTTAGTTATTTTGATTTAATCATAACTAATATATTCGGATCATAATTTTAATTTTGGATATTTAAGTTATTTAAAAATTGTAAATACAACAAATATTTTTGGGTATATAATTATATTTTGGATATTTCGGGTACCCATTTGATTCACAGTTCGGTTTTAATTCTTCGGGTATAAAATTATAATACCCATTCGGATATTTAGATCGGTTCCGGTTCAGTTCGGTAACTTCTAATTCACTTCGATTTGGTTCGGTTTTTCATTTCTGAATAATTTGCCCACGGCTAAACTATGTCCTTTATTTTTCTTCTGATCTTTTGATCGCCATTTGGAGACATGAATTTCTCTTTTGTCCTTACTCAGCGACATCTTCCCTGGTTTTTTTAGAGTGAATCTACTGCTCACCATTTTATCAGCAATTAATAAAGAAGCAGATAAAGAACCAGCAAGAAAGAAAGCAAGAGAGCAAGAAGAAAATAGCAAACCAAGAGGGAGCAATGCATGTTTTAAAGACGATGATTCATATTATTCTAATTAATTTAGTTTATGTCTAGGAGTATTAAGCCAAATACAAAAGTAATAGTATGTACGATGTCATTTATATGCTTTTAATTATTGTGTGGCCCTTACCACATAATATTATTTATATTTCATCGATCTTTAATTTAAATGCATGATTATCATCAATTTGGGTTATATGTCAAGTTATATATCATACGTTTTGTTATTGTAGTGCATACAATTTAATCAATATTCAAGTATTACTATTATTGTAAGGATTTTTTTTATTTTTTAAAGATTAATCAGTACTATATGATTTTAAGCATGTTATAAATATATTAAAGATTCATTATTATTAGAAGTATGCTGATGTGGCATGATTATAGAGAAATTTATTTTGCTGATTTGGATGGCTTTAGGAGCTCCAACCTCTTTCTTTTATTTAGTGTAGATAGATAGATGTAATAATTTAAAATATTATACATATCATATATTTTTATGTTTGTTAAAATCAAGTTATATGTCATACGTTTTGTTATTATAGTGCATACAATTTAATTAATATTCAAATATTATTATTATTATAAGAATTTTTTATTTTTTAAATGTTAATTAATACTATATGATTTTAAGCATATTATAAATATTTTAAAGATTATTTTTAAGTTGTGGTCGTGAATGTAAAGGAATTATATTTGAGTGGGCCTATGGAGGTTTTTTAAACATATTTCGAAAGATATGCAATTTGGTGGTTAAAGTGGCGTGTGTGGGCTTATGGGGAGTTTTTTAAGTATAGATTTAAACTGTGCTGACATGTCACGATTTTAGACATTTTTTAAAAGCTGATGTGGAAGGTTTTAGCAGTTCCAAATTTCTTCTTTCATTTAGTACTAGTTGGTGATCCGTGCTTCGTGCGGAATATTACTTATCGTTTAATTATATAGTAAAAAAAACCTTTAACAATATATAATATTAATTTATTTTGTCACTAAACAAAATTGATTGAAAATGTATAATATATAATTAGAAATTCATTATATATATAAGTCACCATCTTTAAAAAAAAATCAGTTCTTACGCCTTTAATATTGATATTCATATCTAATATTCATCCCACTTGCTAACTTTAGATCTAGAAAAATATATATTAAATATTATATTTACATTTCTTTCTTCTTAAATTAAGTCGGATGTTCATTCATACACATTAATCTTCCAAGATGCACTCATAATCTCTCTCTCTCTCTCTCTCACTCCTCTCTCCCTCATAAAATTTAAATAGTCGCATATCTAATATTCGTCCCAATATTAACTTTGAATTAAAAAATTATATTAAATATTATTCTTACATTTCTCTTTTTCTTAAATCTAAGTCATATATTCATTCAATCCAACATTAATCTTCTTCCATAAATGTCTATTGTTTTTCAAAAAAATGTAATCAACAATATTGATTTCATTTCATAAACTTCTTGATGTATTTCCAAGATGCGCTGATAACATCTCTCTCTCTCTCTCTCTCTCTTTGTAACACCCCGACCGCCCCTACCGGCGAGTCACCCATCCCTCCATTGGGCTCGTGGGCCCCGCCCCTGTCCGACGGTCGGTGCGTTATTTTTCTCGGTGGCCCGACCGACTGATTTACTTGTCCCTGCAATCACCACGTGACCTTTTCCCGTGTTTTGGCCTCACTCACACAGTTCCGCAGAGGACTTCCATGAAGGTCACCCATCCTAGTGCTACTCCAGCATAAGCACGCTTAACTCTGGAGTTCTCTTAGGGTAAGTGACCGAAAAAGGTAAGTGCACTTTGATGACATAGGTAGCCAAATCAATCCATTTAAACTTATTCAAATGGGTCGGGTCCGGGTCGTTACAATTCTCCCCCACTCAACGGGAATTCGTCCCCGAATTCTGATCCCGCCGGTGTGAACGCTAACCCCCAAACCCCTAGACAGTCTCCTGTGACAGAACCAGTTTGCCTTTCCTTGGCTCTGATACCACTTGTAACACCCCGACCGCCCCTATCGGCGAGTCACTCATCCCTCTGTCGGGCTTGTGGGCCCCGCCCCTGTCCGACGGTCGGTGCGTTATTTTTCTCGGTGGCTCGACCGACTGATTTACTTGTCCCTGCAATCACCACGTGACCTTTTCCCGTGTTTTGGCCTCACTCACACGGTTCCGCAGAGGATTTCCCAGAAGGTCACCCATGCTAGTGCTACTCCAGCATAAGCACGCTTAACTCTGGAGTTCTCTTAGGGTAAGTGACCGGAAAAGGTAAGTGCACTTTGATGACATAGGTAGTCAAATCAATCCATTTAAACTTATTCAAATGGGTCGGG
>JAHZTW010000003.1:8867227-9028868 GCA_020283515.1 Alliaria petiolata | reverse complement strand
AACTATAAGACTAAGTAGGCGAATTAGAAATCCATATTGGTCTTTTTGGATGTTTCTACTTTAGATTATAAAGTTGTGTAATAAATTAATGATGTCATCATACTTTAATAATTTTGTAACATTTTAGTTTTTTTAAATGATTTTGGATCTGTGAAGTTATTTTACGTATTTGGAAAAACTATCGAAATCGATTATTTTTAAATTTTCTTTTTTATATTCTTATCTACCGAATTATTTAAATAAAATATACTATTTTCACTAATATACCGTTTCACTAATGTAATCAACAATATTGATCTCATTTCATAAACTTCTTAATGTATTTCCAAGATACGCTGATAACGTCTCTCTCTCTCTCTCTCTCTCTCTCTCTCTCTCTCTCTCTCTCTCTCTCTCGTAAACACAACGTATTGAATTATTGACAACATTTTAGCATGGTTTTAACTTAACCTTCACAACAGTATGGCCCGGTATAAATACTAAACTTTACAACTATAAGAGTAAGTAGGCGAATTAGAAATCCATATTGATCTTTTTGGATGTTTCTAATTTAGATTATAAAGTTGTGTAATAAATTAATGATGTCATCATACTTTAATAATTTTGTAACATTTTAGTTTTTCGAAATGATTTTGGATCCGTGAAGTTATTTTACGTATTTGGAAAAACTATCGAAATCGATTATTTTTAAATTTTTTCTTTTTATATTCTTATCATCCAAATTATTTAAATAAAATATATTATTTTTACTAATATACCGTTTCACTAATGTAATCAACAATATTGATCTGGCTTCGTCTGTCAATGAGTAGGCGGGGAAAGGAGCTCTACCCTCACTATCAATATGTAAGTGTGGCCGAGAACAAAATTATTCTATATCCAATCTTGACGGGATTGTGTCTTTTGATTTATCCTTCACACGCATAAGAGTATTTATGATGTTGTCAACAAAATTCTTCTCTATATGCATCAGGTCGAGATTATGTCGAAGATTGAGGTCCCTCCAGTACGGCAACTCCCAAAATATGCTTTCTTTGTGCCAGTTATGCTTCTTCCCAAAGGCAGGCTTCTTCTTTTCATGACCGTTTCCACCAACATCCTTAGTTTTCGGTGGATTTATACGACGCAACCGGTAGGAATAAACTTGCTCACCGTTCAAAGACTCAGGTGGATATTCTTTCCTAGCGTCTTTTTCCTTCAAAAAGTCTTTTTTATTTTTCCTCAATAGATGATCATGAGGAAGAAATCTTCGGTGACAATCGAACCAACACGTCTTTCTTCCATTCGGCAGATAAAAATACTTTGTATCTTCCATGCAAATTGGACATGACAATTTACCATGAGTGCTCCATCCTGATAACATGCTATACGCCGGAAAGTCGCTTATCGTCCACAACAACATTGCTTTTAGATTAAAATTTTGATTCAAGGACACATCGTATGCATCGACTCTAGTAGACCACAATTCTTTTAACTCCTCAATAAGAGGTTGGAGAAATATATCGAGACTACCTCGCGGATGATTTGGCCCAGAATTCATAATTGTAAGAAACAAGTACTCCGTATTCATGCACATACCAGGGGGTAAATTATATGGAGTCAAGATCACCGGCCACAACGAATGATTCCGAAACATCCCAAATGGATTGAACCCATCTGTACATAATCCAAGATAAACATTACGGGTTTCTTGGGCAAACTGGGGATGTTGAGCTTGAAAATATTTCCACTCTGTCGCATCAGACGGATGACACATTTCTCCCTCCTTTGCTTGGTGCTCGGCATGCCATCTCATTGCCGCTGCAGTCTTCTCGCTCTGATACATTCTCTTTAATCTGTCAGCAATAGGCATATACCACATACGACTATATGGTACATTGGTCCTACGGCGTTGCTCGTTAGGCCTCCATCTTGGTGCATCACAAATCCGACACTTATCTAACATTTCGTCATCTTTCCAGAATATCATACAATTGTTGATGCAAACATCAATTGCATGACATGGGAGGCCTAAATTGCGTATCAATTTTTCAGCCTCGTAATGTGAACCGGTTGCCTGGTTTCCTTCTGGTAAATACTCTGTAAATATTTCGCATATCGAATCCACTAAATTTTCACTCATATTATGATCTGCCTTATTTTTCATGACTCGGGCAGCTAAGGATAACTGCGAGTGACCTTCACGACAACCATCATATAATGGATTTCTTGCTCCTTCTGACAAGTTGTAGAATTTTTTTGAATGATTACGTATAGGTTCTTCTACATTCTGATAACTACCATGTTCTTCTACATTTTGATCACCATGATAGTTATCAAAATTAACGCTATCACGAAATGCATCATTCACCATATCCACATATCTATCTTCTACATTACCCACTTCTTCACTCCCACTAACCCACGTCGTATCAACATAACTCGATCCTAAACCCATATCGAGTTCTTCTCCATGCTTATACCAAACATAATAATCTGGCATAAATCCATTCTTATACAAATGCTTCCAAATTCTACTCCCCGGCATAAATTTGTCGTTCTTGCAAACACTACAAGGACAGTGAAACTTACCCCCATTGCTCTGCGCAACAGGCTGGCTATTTGCATATGTCATGAATTGATGATCCACCCCCGCTATGAACTCTGCCGAGAAATTTCTCGTCGCTTCATCGAACCTCTTATACATTCACTCCCGACCATTCGTAAAATTGTAATTTCCCGACATTTTTTTGACTTGGGAAAACTTTTTTTTTCAATTTTTTTTTGTGTTTCTACGAGTGAAGGAAATGAAAGTGCAGTGAGGGGAAGGAATGCGTGAGGTTTGTATATATAGAATTTTTTGCGACTGATTTGCGACTAAATTGTGACTACCTTGCGACTAATTTGCGACTACGCTTTTGAGTCGCAAAAAACAGTTACACCAACCCCAAAACGAATAACACGTGTTTTCTGACAACTAAAAAAGTGAGGATTTAGCCACCCACCGAATTGGGTCGCAAATTGGTCGCTATTTTGCGACTGTTTTGCGACTATTGTTTTGCGACTTACAATGAGTCGTAAATTAGTCGTGCATTAGCGACTAATGGACGACATCCGTATTTGGTCGCAAATTTGCGACTATTTCGAGTCTAATTTTATTTAGTCGTAAAGTAGTCGTAAGTGAGTTGCTAATTAGTCGCTAAATTTAGCGACTGTATATGTAGTCGCTATATGTAGTCGCGAAAAACCTGTTTTCTTGTAGTGAGAACTCCTTTTATTATTATAATAATTTTTTATTATAATAATATATCTTAAAAACTCTTTAAGAACCACCATTGATCTTGCTCTAAATTTCTCAACACAAATTATAATAATATTTAATTAATAAAGTGTGAACACAAAATTACACTATTATTATTTAAGTATTTCAAAAAGTTAAGAGATATCCATCTAATATTATATTATTATTTATTTTTTTATTGTTTTTAAGAGATTCTAAAGACCACTGATAGACATGATTTTATAATAGGGTCCTATTAAATATATGGGTTTGGAGTTCTAGGTTTACGAATATTCAGTTCGTTTATTTTTTTTTTTGTATGATCACGATTTTGAATAATTTTTTTATAGAAATCAATCATAAAACAAATGACAAAGGAGGAACAAAAAAAATTATAATAAAAAAAAACTAAGGAAATCCGAAATATATTTAAAAAGGGAAAGAAAGAGATATAGCTTTAAAAAAATCTATATACATCATGATTGGAAGAAATTTGGTGGCGTAAGAAAATAATGGCTGTGAAAAGACTGTACAACACTTGCCATAATTTGGTGCTGTAAGAAAATTAAGCAGATTCATCTGCAATTTTTTATCTTTCACTTGTTTTATTGCAGAATTGAAAATAGATAATAATAAATTAAAGATATTTTTGTGATAAAAGCAAAACAAATCTATTTATTGATGCCATCCATTTATTTAGAGCAGATTTTTTTGATCTATATTTGTTATGCTTGATCAGCATTTTTGTATATGTATCACCATTCAAATCATTAGAGCAGCTCCAATGAAAGTTCTTAACATAGGGTTCTTACAGAAAAAAACTAAAAAAGTAATTAAAAACTAAATAAAATGTTAAGAACCGGTTCTTAATAGAGAGTTTTTAGAATTGTTAAGAACCCTAGACATGTCAGTTTGTGATTGGTCGGTTCATTTTAATAAAAAAAAATTAATACTTCACAAAATTTTAAAACTTCACAAAAATTAAAACTTCACAAAATTTTACAAAATTTATGAAATGCAATAATTTTTAAGTTTATAAAATATAAAATGTTTAATAATTTAAACAAAATAAATTCTACTTAAAATATTATAATTTTCAAAATAATTTTTTTTTTTATTTTTAAGAACCTCAAGTGAGGTTTCTACCATTGGAACCATATAATTTTAATTACTCTTAAAGAAGTTTTTAACTTAAATATTTTTAAAATTTATAATTAAAATAATACTAAGAAACCATGAGGGGTTCTTAGCATTGGAGGTATAATCGTTTAATCATCGCAAAAAAAACAAAAATCATGTCGTTTGTCAAAGGACATACAGTGTCTTTTCGCTTTGTTCAATAATTAGTGAGCTCATTTTCAAAACCCAAAACTAATTCCAGAATATGTGGAAATCCAGATTTTCTTACCGGTTAAAACGCTCTTACGCTCATAATGAGAACTCAAACCATGATCTCCAACTAACATGGTGAAATCTCAACTACCAGATCATTATGATTTGGTTCACTGAAAAGTTTTAAATTCCATGTGATCAACAATTGCCTTCCTTTTTTTTTTTTTGCAGCTTCTTGGTTTGGAATTATTTCCCTACTTTGGAAATTATTGCTTAGAACTACATTAACCCATTTGCTTTAATATTTGAAAGCTGTACTCAACTTGAAACCCAAGTATCTTCCCCTGTAGTTCACTTCCTTTATCCGCCTCTAAATACGTGGCTCATGATGTCAGACCTTACTTTGAATGTTGATTTGATGTACGTTCTCAAACCTTACTTTGAATGTTTGCTCTACGTAATTCTTATTCCATTTCCTATTCAACTTACTTTTTAGCATTTTATATTGGACAAGATTGTGCATCATCTTTCCCTTTTCTAATGATTTTTTTCTCTAAAGAATATAATTCACTTCTTTTATATATAAAGAGCCGTTGATTCATCCATGTAAGGCATGAGGAGAGAAAACGAAGTGAGTAACAATCATTACATGGGAAGGATCAGAATTGCCGATAAGAAGTGAGTGACTTCCTGACCTGCTTCTGCTTCTGCTTCACATGAGTTTCTTAGATTTTTAGCATTCTGTATTTCTAATTGCCGATATTCTGTTGTATTTTCAAAACATTGTCTCTTTGAGGGGGAAAGAAAAGGAATAAAGGAATATTAAAAAAAAAAAAAAAAGGATAAGAAAAATGGAACCTTGAACTTCCAAATTAGAGGTGTTAAAATAAGGTTCTCATTTTAACACATACAGTTAATAACCAACATCTGAAGAACAAAAATTATTGCTCAATCACAACATGAAATTGATATAATAAAAATTAAATTTCTTAGAAACTCACTTGCTTTTTTAGCACAATCATATAGATTTTGCACCCTAATTCTAGTTTCAGTTTCTAAACTGACAAAGCTAATTGTTTGTTCTTTTTCTTTTTTCTTTTTTTGAACTTTTTGTTCTTTTTCTTTTGTTAATATAATTGTTTGTTCCTGTTCTACAGGTTCATGTGTAATATGCATCTTTCTTATCTGTTTTGATGAAAACAAAAACAAAATTCTGATTCTTACACACTTCTTCACAAGTCACAACCCACATATCCAACTAATTGCTTTATACAACAACAAAAATGAACAAACAAAAGAATTAACCTGCATGTGGTGGTGGGGTAGTTGATAATCTGTGTCTCAGGGAGTAAACTGGTAAGCCGTTAAAGGTGTACGTGAGGAAGAAGAGAGGGGATATAGAAGAGGAAGTCAAGAGAAGCGGAGCTGAGTTGGACAACAAAGACCATTGACTACTGCTGATGTGGATAAAAGTCAATATTGGTTGTTACGGTTTGTATATAGAGTCGTCTTCTTTACGTTTAGGATTTTATCCAGAAATTGGGAAACACGGGTCATAGGGAGAGAATCTCTGTGAATTGGGAATCGTAGAGAGATTGTTCTCGCGATTGTGTTCGGTTGATCGTCATCGGAGAGTCTCCGTCACGCATCAATCTTGTATTCGTTCTTTTAAGGAAATAAACGAGTACTTCTCTTAACAAATTGGTGCGGCGAGCCGTCGGATTCGCGAGATTCAGTGATGGCGAGAGTTGAGGAATTACAAGGAAATTTGGAGGAACTAAATCAAACGGTGGAGGCGATACGCGGTGGTTGGGAAAGGTTGACGACGGGACATACGGAAATCACCGGGAGATTGAATACGATAGACAAAACCATGTTGTTGTTGTCGCAAACCCTAGGGCGAATCGAGGCGCATCAATTTTCCGAGAAAGCTCAAGGGAAATCGGTCGCGACATCTTCGGGTACGGCGAATGAGGTCAGTCCTTCGGATTCTGATAACAATCCCGTAAACGTGGAACTAGGTTATCGGGGAATCAATAGTGTCTTAGAGAACAGATCTGGCTTGCTGAAAAAAATTGAGTTACCAATTTTGGATGGTACGGGTCCTTATAGTTGGATAACTATGGCGGAGAGATTTTTCCGATTGGGAAACTATACGGATACAGATCGTCTGGATTTGTTGTCGGTTAGTCTGCAAGGTCCGGCACTGAATTGGTTCAACAGAGAAGTAGAACAGAAGCCATTCAGAGATTGGGCGGAGTTTAAACGCAGAATGATCGCAAGATTCCGCATGAAAGTAGAAGAGAATCCAGGGAAGCGTCTATTCAGCATGAAACAAACAGGCTCAATTGCAGATTATGTTAATGAGTTTGAAGAACTCTCAACAATAGTTAAAGGAGTGGATGAAGCAAACCTGGAACATGTCTTTTACATTGGCTTAAAACCAGAAATGCAAGAGGTGATAAAGATGAAGAAACCTCAAGGATTAACAGAGCACTTTGAAGAAGTGATTTCAATGGAGGATAGTGCTTTCTGTAAATCCATGGCTGAAGCAACAAATATCTCTCAAGGGAAACGTTCATCAACTTATGTTCCATTGAGATCATCTTCAGTTTATAATTCACAGAGAGCATGGCAATCACCGAGTTCACAAGCTGATTCGTCAAAAGCTGGATTTAGAAATGCAGATCAATATTCAGGATCCAAAACAAATATGTCTGATAAACAGCCTTGGAAGACTCAGATTGCAGGACAAGTTGTAAATAGACAGAAGTTGAGCCCAGCTGAGTATGCAGAGAAAAGGAGATTGGGATTGTGTTATCAATGTCCAGAGAAATGGTCAAGATCCCATAAATGCCAGAACATAGAGCTGCAGGTTTATACAGTGATTAATGGATGCGCGATTGAGCTGTCAGAACCAGAATGGGTTGATACTTTTGAAGATACAGAAGGCGTGGTTACTGAACTCATGGAGCTTTCGTTGTTCTCATTTTTGGGTTTAGACTCGCCAACAACAACAAAAATGTGGGGTTCGATTGGTAATGTTGATGTGGTGGTGATGTTGGATAGTGGAGCTACTCATAACTTCATCGATCCATCAATTCTGCAGAAAACAAAATTGTCTCCAGTGAGAGATAAAAAGCTGGAAATTTTGTTGGGCACAGGAATCAAGGTGAATGGTTCCGGGATTTGTAAGGATGTGCAGTTGACACTACAAACCATGGACTATACAGCGGATTTTATAGTCTTGGAATTAGGCAATGCAGACATCATTTTGGGAGTGCAGTGGCTACGTACATTGGGAAAGTGTCAAGTAGATTGGGAGAATCACGAATTTTCCTTTGTGTATAAAGGTCAGAGAGTTATTTTGTATGGTGATCCAGCTTTGCATCAACGTGGCAGCTCTCTTAAAGCAATACAACCTGTGAGTTGGACGCCACATTTTGGGTTTGATATTGAACTGTTTAATACAGGGCCACCAGAAGAAATTCTTCTTATCCCAGAACAGATTGAACACTTATTGGACGAGTATATGAAAGTTTTTGCAGAGCCTACTCAGTTGCCTCCTCTTAGGGAAAGAGAACATGCTATAAATTTGATAACAGGCGCTGGACCAATAAGTGTCAGACCTTATCGCTATCCTCATGCGTATAAGGAAGAGATGGAGAAACTAGTTTCTCAAATGTTAGAAGCGGGTACAATTCGACCAAGTAGAAGCCCTTATTCAAGCCCAGTTCTGTTAGTGAAGAAGAAGGATGCAAGTTGGAGGTTTTGCATCGACTACAGAGCCTTGAACAAGGTGACAATTCCGGATAAGTTCCCTATTCCGGTTATTGATCAGCTTCTAGATGAGCTACATGGAGCGCATATATTCTCAAAGTTAGATCTAAGGGCTGGTTACCATCAGATTAGGATGCTGGAAAGGGATATCGAGAAAACAGCTTTCCGAACATCTAATGGCCATTATGAATTTTTGGTCATGCCCTTTGGTTTAACAAATGCCCCTGCTACATTTCAAGCACTCATGAATGAGCTCTTTCGACCATTCTTGGGACGATTTGTATTGGTATTTTTTGATGACATTTTGATCTTCAGTGCAATATTGGAAGACCAAGTTCATCATTTGCAAACAGTTTTGGAGATTTTTGTGCAAAACAAATTGTTTGCTAATAAGAAGAAGTGTCTGTTCGGCCAGTCTCAAGTGGAATACCTGGGCCATGTTATTTCTCAAGAAGGTGTAGCCACTGATCCGGCTAAGACAGAAGCAATGAGAAATTGGCCAGTACCAAAGACAGTGAAAGAACTGCGTGGGTTTCTCGGTTTGACTGGGTATTACAGAAAGTTTGTTAAAGGGTATGGTTCTATTGCTAGACCTTTGACGGATCTACTGAAAACAGATCAGTTAGAATGGTCTGCGAGAACTCAAAAAGCTTTTGAAATCTTGAAGGAAGCTATGCTTACTGCTCCAGTTCTGGCACTGCCGAATTTCGACGAAATCTTCATCGTGGAATCAGATGCATCTGGTTACGGTTTGGGTGCAGTGTTGATGCAGCAACAGAGACCAATAGCATACTTCAGTTCTGGACTGTCAGACAGAGACCAAGTCAGGCCAATTTATGAAAGGGAATTGATGGCAATTGTGTTGTCTATTCAAAAGTGGCGTCACTATCTGTTGGGCAGAAAATTTATAGTCCACACGGACCAGAAGAGTCTGAAATTTCTATTGGAGCAAAGAGAAGTTTCCTTGGAATATCAGAGATGGCTGACAAAGTTGTTGGGTTACGATTTTGATATTGTGTATAAACCTGGGGTGGAAAACAAAGCAGCGGATGGACTGTCTAGAATTGTGCCAGATTCCTCAGGTCTTACTGCTACTGAATTCTCAGCGTTAACAGTGCCTACTAGCTTACAAATGCAAGATATTCTGAAAGAGATCGAGAATGATGATCAGATTCAGGAAGTATATCGAAGGGTTCTTGCAGGGACAGAACCTAGAAAAGGGTATTCACTGGTAGATGGGAAGCTGATGTATAACGACAGATTAGTGATTCCACACACTTCGACTTACATTCTGTTGATACTGAACGAATATCATGACGGTTTACTGGGTGGTCATTCAGGGGTCTTAAAAACACTAAGGAGAGTGCAGTGAGTGTTTTATTGGAGGAAGATGACCAAGGACATTCAAACTTATGTGGCTGAGTGTGATGTATGCCAGCGACATAAGTATTCAACGCTGTCACCGGCTGGTTTGTTACAACCGCTACCGATTCCAGACAGAATTTGGGAGGCTATTTCAATGGATTTCATTGAGGGTCTGCCATTATCTCAGGGCGCGAATGTCATTTTTGTGGTAGTTGATAGGCTGAGTAAATATGCTCACTTTGTGAAGCTCAGACATCCTTTTACTGCAGCAGAGGTAGCACAAAAATTCATTCAAGAGATAGTCAAGTTACATGGTTTTCCCTTATCCATTGTTTCTGACCGAGATAAAATCTTCCTAAGCTCATTTTGGAAAGAATTGTTTCGACAAGCTGGGACGAAACTGAAGTACAGCACAGCTTATCACCCACAATCGGACGGACAGACAGAAGTGTTGAATCGATGTCTGGAAACATATTTGAGGTGTTTTGCGTCTTCTCACCCAAAGTCGTGGGGCAAGTTTCTGACATGGGCTGAACTTTGGTATAACACAAGCTATCATACGGCGATTGGAGCAACTCCTTTTAAAGTGGTTTATGGCCGAGAACCACCTGATCTGTTGAAGTTTGAAGAAGGGTCCACAACTAACTTTGAGTTAGAATCTATGTTGAAGGAACGTGATGCAATGTTAGTACGCCTCAAAGAGCATTTGGTGGTGGCTCAGGCTAGAATGAAAGACAATGCTGATAAGCATCGCAGAGAATTGGAATTTGTGGTTGGTGATATGGTGTTTCTCAAATTACGCCCTTACCGCCAACAATCAGTTTCTAAACGTTTCTGTCAGAAATTGGCTGCGAAATACTATGGTCCTTTTGAGGTTTTGTCTAAGATTGGAGCTGTGGCATATCGGCTTAAACTTCCATCAGATTCCAAGATCCACAATGTTTTTCATGTATCACAACTGAAGCCAGTTTTGGGTGCTAATCATGAAGTGTACCCTTTGCCAACATCTTTTGAGGCTGAGAAGGATTTGGTTATTGAACCAATGTTGGTTTCTGAGACACGCTATGATGTTACGGGTAATTTGGAGGCTTTGGTGAGTTGGACTGGTCTTCCGGATCATGAGCGTTCTTGGGTTCGAGCTTCTGAATTGATTAAGCAATTTCCACATCTGTCGCTTGAGGACAAGCTCCGTTTTGCCGAGGGGGTATTGCTAAGCCGTTAAAGATGTACGTGAGGAAGAAGAGAGGGGATATAGAAGAGGAAGTCAAGAGAAGCGGAGCTGAGTTGGACAACAAAGACCATTGACTACTGCTGACGTGGATAAAAGTCAATATTGGTTGTTACGGTTTGTATATAGAGTCGTCTTCTTTACGTTTAGGATTTTATCCAGAAATTGGGAAACACGGGTCATAGGGAGAGAATCTCTGTGAATTGGGAATCGTTGAGAGATTGTTCTCGCGATTGTGTTCGGTTGATCGTCATCGGAGAGTCTCCGTCACGCATCAATCTTGTATTCGTTCTTTTAAGGAAATAAACGAGTACTTCTCTTAACATAAACTCACAGAGGTTCCAGGTTCGATTCCACTTACAAACAAAGTTGATATGCGTGATTAGCTTAACTGGACTAATATTACATATTTTGGTCCCGGGCTTCGGGAGATTACGAGTTTCGGCCAACCGTAATCCAAAAAAAAAAGTTGATGTGCGTGTGGCCACTTAGATTTTTGAACGAGGTGCTTTATTTGAAGTGGGCTTCCAAGAAAATGTTGCCAAAGGGGCTAGTAACCTCCAGATTAGTCGCATTTGGCCCGAACTTCAGTTCCAATATACTCCAATTAATGTTTGTTCTTGTTCTACAGGTTCCTCTGTAAATGTATCTATTTGGGATATTTGTAATATTAACACATTTTGTTAATTATCTTTTAGTGTAATTTCCTAATTCTAATATGTTAGGTTAAATCTCTTGTAACAAAATATGCATACAACATCAACGTACTTTGTATATTGAGAATGATTGTTATTTTATACGTGATGATGTTCTCGTCGGTTTGATCACGCCATTGCATGCGCAACTACTTGTCCGTGTTCCATTTGATAGATGTTTGATCAAGTTAGGCGGCATTCCAAATCTTCATGCTCCAACTTAAATGAGAGTATTAGGGATATTTGTAATTTTAACAAATTTTGTTAATTACCATTTAGTGTAATTTTCTAATTCTAATATTTATGTTTAATCTTTTGTAACTATATACAGTATAAGCTTCTTTGGGCTAGTGCATTAACATCTTCTTCCGCTAACTTTGATAGTATCTGGTCTGTTTTTAACAAAACAAAACAAAAGTTCTGATTCTTACACACTTCTTTACGACCCACGAATCCAATTCATTGCTATATACAAAAGAAGAAAAAAAATAAACAAACAAAAGAATTAACCCACATGTGGTGGTGGGTCTCAGGGGCCTAAACTCTCAAAGGTTCCAGGTTTGACTCCACTTCCAAAACAAATCGATTTGCGTGTGGCCACTTGGTTTTTGTGGACATTGATCCAGTGCTTTATTCAAAATGGGCTTCCAATAAACTGTTGACAAAAGAAAGATGTCTCTTTACTTCCTCCAAGCGTAGACAATCAAAGAGAACCAACTCTTATATCCAAAGCTCCTTTCGTCTTCCTCCTTACAAGTCGACCACTCCATTACCGAAGAAGACCAGTGACCATATGAAGACGCCCAAAACGACGGCGTTCGAGAGTTCTCCTTCCGCAAAACGGCGTTGTCAAACCGGAGTAAGAACACGGCGGGAACTTTATCCGGATTCACCTTATCCTTTTCTCCAAACAGCCACTTGTACACATCCCACGATATCTGTATAGTCACACCATCGATCACGACCTTAGCGTTTCCTCTGAATTTCCATTGAAGCTGCTCAACTTTCAAAACACTCTTCTTGTCTACGCTAAACCGGAGACTAACATCGTCGTTAACCTTAACGTCTATACTAATCTCTCTGAGTTTTCCTTTAATCTTTATTTTCGTATAGTACACTCTGTTTCCAAACAGATTTTCTCTCCTCGACACCAGGATTTGCCTCTTCGGCCTCTGTTTCAGAGAATCTCCGACGAGAAGACCCACCTCGCCGGATACGATGACAGCCACGTAAAATCCGGATTCAGGGTCGGGACCTGATCCAAATCTTGCTTGGGTCAGGTCCCAAACGACCCGATATCCGGTTTTCGAGATATCTTCTTGGACCCATTTTTCCTCCAGAAGGTCAAGGGCTTGATTTCAAGGCGGAAAGTGAATGGAACAGAGTGGCGGTAGCAATCCGGAGAGTGGAGATAGCAATTTTCGGAGTGGCAGGAGTAGTAATGGAGGTGGAGAGAGCGGCGGAGGAAGGACTGAGACCAGGAGAGGAAGAAAACGCCGGTGTTAGTGTGGTAGTGGCAAGTGGTGGTGGGATTTGGGAGATCGCCGGAGAAATACGATGGCGATGGAAGAGACGGCGGTGTATCGTCGTCGGTAGCCGTGGCGGAAGGGTGGAAACAGGCGGACAAGGGGGAGGAGCTACGAGAGATTCTCATTTTTTATGTATCTTTTCAAATCTGACTTATCTGGTTTGGTTGATCTTTATATACGCACATGCATACAAAGATTTGTGAAGTATATATCTATATGATTATTAGTGTGCCTATGTGTCTGAAAATGAGTTGTCATGTTGTGAAATTCAAAAGAGTGGGTCAAGAAGAAATTTCTGAAAGCAACTTTGTGGATAATATTTTTAGACCGAAACAGACGTTTGTAGATATTTTAGACTGGTTTTCACATTACCGCTATGTACATTATCTCCTAGTTCAATTCGTTGGAAGTCATTGGACATTAGTCTCTTTTCTTTCCTTAATATTTTTTTTTTCTTTTAAAAATCGTGGGGGTTTGGGGGTTTCGACTTATAATTTTTTCCAATACCCGCAATCAGCTTTTATATATTCCAATTTAAAAATAACGCTAGGTGATAACCTGCACCATGCGCAGGATGAAAAATTTATAAATAATTTTATTAAAAATGATTTTGAAATTGTTTAAAATAAAAATAATTTAATCAGTTATATATATGTGAATAATATAATTTAAGTTTAAATATTTATATTATTTGGTTAATTTATATGGTTCTATTAACAAACTATATAAACAAAAAAATATTTATAAAATATAGATATCTATTAAAATCACACATATGGAAGTATTTTTTTATTGTAATCTAAATTATATTTTTAATTTGTTATAATTTTCTTTTATTAAAATCACACATATCAAAATCTTTTTTATTGTAAACATATTTTCTGCTTAATCAAAAAAACAAGTATTGTGTATATCATAAATTGTGTATAAATTATATTTCATTAAATAATATTTTTTTAAACTATTGTTTTATTCATTTTTAAGAAATATATTGTGTAATCATCACATAACCTAAAATTCGATTTTAAATAATCCAAAAATTAAAACATAATTTTTTGGTTATATTAAAAGTAATAAATGGATAAAGACATGTAATATAATTAGTCTAATCAAAAAGGAAATTTGTATTAAAATAATGAGAAAATAAGTATTGTGATGACACATCAGCAAAATGGCACCACTGTAAATAATTCAAAAAATAAGCTTACTCTCTAAAAATATTTTTCAATTAATATATAGGAGATTTCATCCTCCTTAATGTGGTTTGAACCCAACCAATAATCTTTCTTTAATATATTACATATACAGTACAATATTGGTTTTTTCACTCCCTATATGAATATGGTTAGACTCTAGGCGTTAGTCCATCCACTGTTTAGTGTTCACAACTCGTTTTCTGAATAGAATTGTGAAAATATCAAGTATATCAATTCTATATTGTTTAAGTGATGTGAAATTTGACAAAATAAACATTTATTTTTGTCATGTTTGATTCGTTTTTTCCCTTTTGAGTATATGTATATATATAAATTTATTTATTAATGTTCTTTTTGGGTTCCAGCTAACAAAAGAAAAAGGTTTGAAAACGTCAAACTGCAAATTAGATATGGAACCATACACCAATTCATTGCGAGATTGGTGCATTACTAGCTGGTTTTTGTTTTATTCCAGAAGGTCCAAAACATATGATGTCTGAGTTTCCTTTTCTCCAATCATTCAGAGAATTCCTGAAAATTTAATCTTCTCCGAGTTGTTTGATTGGCCATTCAATAAACAGAAACATTTCAAAAATAACATTATTAACTAGTCTAGAAAACAATTCTATAAATAGTAAAACACTAATATATATTTACGTTTTTTTCCGACTAACAACCATAAATTAAATCAAATATATATTTCTATCTTATAAAAAACAATTCTATAAGTCATACCATATCTTATATCCAAATTATCCAACCCACCTTTTGACAAACAATAGATTTCAAATAAAACAAATTTAGATACTCGAGTTACACATAACGCCTTGTTCAAAAACGTGGCCGTGGAGGCCGATTAATCAGCGGTGAAGCACTGATGGAGTAGCGGAAGCTAAGTAATGATTTGAACAAGAGAACTCGCGGAACACTCGGATCGTTCGAGAGATCGATCAAGGCTAGGGTTTCGAGAGTACTCCTTTCAGTGCTAAGCAAGGCAAAACTCTTTGGGAAACTTGAGTTTCCTCTTTTTGGTTTTCTTTTATTAATTATCAAAGTCTAATTGTAAAACAAAGCTTAGATCCCTTTATATAGCTAAGGACATAACTCTTAAGCTAATAGGAATCCTAATAGAAAAGGAAATTAAACTTAACTTAACTAAGAAAGAAAAAGGAAATACTAAATTGAAGACCACGCAAAACATCAACACCAAACGACGTGGTCTTCTAAAAACTTGATAAGGATGCTCTGCATCAAGCACTCTCGGCGGTTCTTTGTCGTCACGATTTGAGCTTGTTCGGCCAAAAAATCGGAGTATGAAAAAACTCAGATTTATGTACGTTTTAACTTACAAATCGAATATTTTAAACTATATCTATAAGGTTGGGATAGAAATAGAATAGAAAACAAAAAAATGATGAAAAAAACGAAAAAAAATCTAGTAGCCACCGCCAGCCTTCGTTGCACACAAAAATCCCTAGTAAGAAGATGAAGAGAAAATAACTATTTTGCCCTTCCTTAGTCGAACTCAGGCTCACGAGTATCCAAGAGCCTTGACCACCATACTAAGTCATCTTTTTGATTTATATCTCGAGAGAAAAAGTCGGCTATTTCATGCCTAAACTATATGCAGATGTTATATATATATATGAACTATACCACTGTGCTAATTTATATTTCAAGTTAATAAAAATTAAATTTCATACATGATTTTCAATTTTTTTGCTTAATCATACAATCGAGTTTACGGGGTTAACGAACCGTTATCTCTTGTCGACACAGATGCCATGTATGAAATGATGTCATCTGATATGAAACGCAGATTCATATTCAAACACCAAAATGACACCGTTTTATGTAAAACACACTCTTAAGTCACAAAACGACGCCCTTTTATTATGTGTCTTCTCTTCTTCTTCTAACTCTCGAAGCTCTCGACGAAACAAATAGTATTTGGGGATTGTAATCAAATTGGCGCGTTGTACTCACTCTCCCTTTGGTTATCGCACTCCACTTACATTTACCTCTCTGTCTCCTTCATCCACATGCTCAAAGCCCTTTACCTCTCTGTCTCCAGTTGCCGTTTACTCGATCAGAGTTTTGCTGAATAAATAGACTTTTAGATCTCAGACCATGACAAACATGCTCTTCATCTACTTTGGTGTAGCGATCGCTGCTTACGACGAGGCGAAATTCGGTGGAAAACAAAATGAGACTTAAGATTGAGATCTTGTTTAGTCGAGAGCGTCGAAAGTTTGAAGAAGAAGAGAAGACACATAATAAAACAACGTCATTTTATGACTTAAGTGTGCGTTTTGCACAAAATGGCATCTTTTTGGTGTTTGACAATGAATATGTGTTTCATATCAGACAACATTGTTTCATACGTGGTATCTACCTCACCAAGAGATAACGGTTCGTTAACCCCGTAAACTCGATTGTGTGATAAAGCACAAAAATTAAAAATTATGTATAAAATTTGAATTGTTATTAATTTGAAGTATAACTAGTACAGTGATATAGTTCATGGATACATTTAACATCTACACATACTTCATGCATAAAATAGCCAATTTTTCTTGTCTCGATATATATATATATATATCTATATATATAAAGGAGAATAAACTCTCTTCTCATGATGACACATCATCAACACATGCCTTCAAATAATGACACATCATCAACTAATTTTGTTAATTTTTTTTAAATATATTTTATGTTCTTTTACCTTTTAATTATCATAATAACTATCATTCATTAATAAAATAGTTTCAAATAGAATTTGAAAGGTCATTCTTTATAAAAAAAAAATAGCTTATATATTGATCTAATTTCACTAATTTGTAAATTTCTTTTCATATTATTAGTGAATCCAAAACAAGAAAATTTAACAATAATCATATTTAAATTCAGTTTTTCCACACACAAAAAATAACTTTTCAGATACAAAACCATTACAAAAAGCTAAAATGTTACAAAAAAAATTAAAACATTAAACTATTATCAACACATATCTTCAAATAATGACACATCATCAACTAATTTTGTTAATATTTTTTTTATATATTATGTTCCTTTACCTTTTAATTATCATAATAACTATCATTCATTAATAAAATAGTTTCAAATAGAATTTGAAAGGTCATTCTTTATAAAAAATAGCTTATATATTGATCTAATTTCACTAATTTGTAAATTTCTTTTCATATTATTAGTGAATCCAAAACAAGAAAATTTAACAATAATCATATTTAAATCCAGTTTTTCCACACACAAAGAATAACTTTTTCAGATACAAAACCATTATAAAAAGCTAAAATGTTACAAAAAAATTAAAACATTAAACTATTATCAACACATATCTTCAAATAATGACACATCTTAACTAATTTTGTTATTTTTTTTTTATATATTATGTTCCTTTACCTTTTAGTTATCATAATAACTATCATTCATTAATAAAATAGTTTCAAATAGAATTTGAAAGGTCATTCTTTATAAAAAAATAGCTTATATATTGATCTAATTTCACTAATTTGTAAATTTCTTTTCATATAATTAGTGAATCCAAAACAAGAAAATTTAACAATAATCATATTTAAATCCAGTTTTTCCACACACAAAAGAATAACTTTTCAGATACAAAACCATTACAAAAAGTTAAAATGTTACAAAAAAATTAAAACATTAAACTATTATGATAATATTAATTTATTACTAAAATCTCTAATCTAAAATAACAATGTCCATTATCCCACTAATTTTAAGAGTTTATGGTGTTTAATCCATTAAAAGAACAATATGGATATCCACTTAATCTACTTAGTCTTATAATTGTAAAGTTTAGTGTTTATAAATTATAAACTTTGTATAAATTCTGACCAAAAAAAAAATTGTATCAATAAAATAAAAAATGTTGACATCTATAATATAATTTCTTCAAAGATCAATAAAAATTAGCACGCTGAAAAATGTACATAGTTTTGAAAAGATATTTCTTAATTTGATAGTTAGAAATCGGTGTTCAAGTGAACATACTTCGTTCAACAATAGAAACTCACGGAAACATTTAGAAGCTCGAATGACAAGAATGCATGTTATGAAAGACAAGGTTTGTTATCCTAAAACTTTAACATGCTCAACACAATCTTCGAGTAAATAATGAGACAAGTCTTATAAAAATTCTACAGCACTTAAGTGAAAAATCATACATTGAGAAAGACAAGAGAAAGAAGAATTAGGAGGAGGATAGTGAAGGTTAAGTTAAAACTGGACCAAAATGTTATATGTAGTTTAATATGTTGCGTTTATGAGAGAGAAATAAATAGAGAAGGAGAGAGAGAGAGAGAGAGAGTTCATCTTAGAAATATATCAAACGTTTATGAAAAGAGATCAATATTGTCTGTAATGTATATGTATTTGGAAAACATTGACGTTTACCGAAGAAGATTAATGTGTATCAATGAACATCCAACTCAAATTTAAGAAGAGAGAAATGCAAGTATAATATTTCATATAATTTTTCTACATCCAAAGTTAACAAGTGGGATCAAGATTAGATATTCGACTATCTAAATTTGTGTGTAAATATTTATAAACCCAATCTTTTTAAATTTTTTTTGACTTCTATATATATATATATATAGTTTTTTATTATATAATACACGTTTTCAATTAATTTTATTTTACTAATCACATAAAACTGTTAATAGCTAAATAAATTAATATTTTATATTGCTGAAGTTTTTTCTAACTATATTATTAAACGGCATGTAATATTCTGCGCGAAGCGCGGATCGCCAACTAGTATAACTTATAAGAGATAAAACTAGATAGAAGCAATAAAATAAATTCTCGAATAATCGCCGTATAATCTTCGATTAACTAATTCGGCTCTAGGCCCTACCCCGATTAGCGCTTACCGAACTTTTGAACTGACTCTTTCAACGTGTTAGCATTTTAGCCGAAATGGAGATTCCAAGATGGATGAACCGAAGCAATAATGTTGAAGGCTGATTTTAAATTAAGGCCTGAAACAATGGGCCTTTGCGGCCCAATTGAAAGACTCTTTAACCCTAAAAACGTGTCCCCATATAAAATCCACCGCCATCACCAGGGTACAGATTTCTTTCTCAGATTTAGGGTTTCTCTCCGTTTCGGCTCTGTCCCAGAAGCAAGATCGCAGGGCGTCAAGATGGTAACATCCTCTCTCCTCTCCTTGGATCTCTACTCTCCATTTTCGCATGTTTTGGATTGTATTTAGTTTGAAATGTTACGAAAGTTCTTGACTTTGAAATCGATTTCTGATCTTCGTTATATGTAACAGCCGTCGCACAAGTCGTTCATGATAAAGAAGAAGCTGGGGAAGAAAATGAGGCAGAACAGGCCTATCCCTCACTGGATTCGTCTTCGCACTGACAATACCATCAGGTTCGTCGATCTCTGTTCTTGCTCTATGGTTGATCGATTAGGGACAAATCCAGTGAATCTTATGTGGGTTTTGTTTGGTTTTTTTCAGGTACAACGCTAAGCGCAGACACTGGCGCAGAACCAAGCTTGGATTCTAAGAGGTGTTACTTTTGCCTATCTGTGAAAGCTTTGTTCTTTCGAAGACTTGTTGGGTTTCTTTTTCTGTTTCTTGAAACAATTACATCTGTTCACATTTGTGTAAGACGATCGTTAAATCATCATGATTCCGAATGTTCCATCGAAGAGTACTTATTGTCACAATGAGGTTTTCATTAGTTCAGAGATTTGGATTTGAGTTTTGGTTATCTTGTTTGGTGGATTTTTAAAAGTATAATGCTGTTTATCTATCTACTTAACGCAGCATCATGACCAATATAGGCTTCACTAGTTCATTGATTTGGCGATGACTTGTGGTTATAGATTTTGTGGGTTTTTCCATGAATTTGCTAGCAATCAGAAGAACCAATTGTAGCTGTAATTTTTTGTTGATTAATTAGAATAGCTTCCCATTTTGGTTCTTGTGAGTAGTAGTTGATACAGATTCTGAATATATTTGGCTTAAGTAAGTTTTGTACTTCTTTATTTGCAATCTTATCATTTTTTTGTAATTAGATAATGGGTTAGTTTCTTTGAGGCTTGAGAACTATATCATTCTCTGTCTATCAATCTGCCATATCATGATGATCAATATAGGCTTCATGAGGCAGAATCCGTTTTATTAATTAAGTAATTTTTTAAAAAAATTTGAAATGTTTAATATATATATATATATATATTTTAATAAATTAATTATGTAAAATGTAAATGCTATGAAGCTTGTCTATACTTTCTTCTGAATTTTTGCACGATGGTCTATACTTTCTTCTGAATTTATGCACGATGGTGTCTACTTTATTCTGAATTTTGTTAATTAAGTACTACTGGGTTAGTTCCTATGAAGCTTGAGAATATACTTATAAGTATAATGCTATCTTTTTATCTACCTATCATAGCATGATCAATATAGGTTTCACTAGTTCATAGATTTGGCAATGACTTGATTTTATAAGATCTTAAAAAGCCGTTTGAATGTTCTTTTTACTAAATTAATTATGTAAACTAAATGCAAACAAGATTTATCAACATGAGATTTTACATTTCAATTGACAAATAGATTTGTTTGAAATGGTCAAAGTTGTGTGTTATTTATTTTGGTTTTTGGTAAAAAATCATTATACATTAGATACCCTCTTAGTGGGTTTGAAAACACAAAAGGCAACATAGTGGGTTTGAAATTTCTCTTCTTATATACTCTTGTTAGGTTAACCTTTTATATAATAGGTTATCATTTGGGTTTGACCTGTATTTAAATCAAAGTGTAGACATTTGTTATTTTTACCGGCCGGCCAAGTGTTTTTGTTGTTCCTTTTCTTGTATTGTTGCTTACAACATTCTACGTAAAGAGGATAACAAAAGGATGACGTTTGTTTCTCTACTAGGTATTTGGTTTGCTTACATAATATTTGAGAAAAACAGAAAAAGATCAACCAGCCCCACCCAAATGACATAACAACGGCGAATAAACGCATTCTCATAAATTGTACACAAGAGTTGAACACAAGACCACATCACACCAAGGAATGTATAACAAGGAACAAGTCAATCTTATAAAAGCATCATTTAAAGTTGACAAAAATACCAATTTAGAATCATTACAAATTCATTTGGTTTGACATTGACATTGACAAAAAGTACAAATTTCGCATCATTCAAATCAAACCACTCATTACATGTATATATATATAGAGATGGCCCTTTCGTTGTTAAGAGTTTCCATGAACGTTTTCTTATTTCATTTTCATACTTTCCCTTCTTACTCAAAATACAGCCTTGGTGTTATAAGTTCAACATTTCCCTAATAAACCACTAATCTTTTCAGAGAAAAAAAAAAAAAAAAACCACTAATCTTTATTCAACTAAAGAATGTGGAGATTCATCATTATGGTGTTGTTGTATCTTCTAGCTTTGGTCGGAAAGGGAACCTCAGGGAGACCGCCGATATGGAGGAAGGATTTAGGACGATTGCACGGTTTACAGAACCAGCTTCAGCGAGGTCCGGTTCCTCCCTCACAACCGTCTCTATGCCACAATAGAGTAAACACTCTTTCTCATCAAGATGTTTACTCTTCCAAATCTTATGTTCTTTGCCCATGAATCATGCTTATTCAGTCGTTGATGAACGATGATTAACCCCATTTTTAATCTTCTTTCTCTATGCCAAACATAATTCATAGTTGTATCCGTGGCATTTTGACGAGTCGTACGGTATATGTAAATTTTCCTTTCTTTTAGTCGGCCATAAGATATATGTTTTGATGTCATCCAAAAAAATAAAATGATATTTGTTGTATTAAGAATAACTAATTGATAAAGAGGCAACATTAACGGTTCTTTGCACCCCTATAAGCATAACGTGCCATTTAAAATAAGGGAGGAAAGCCTTTGGAAACACTTTGAATGATACATATCATTCTTGAAGAAAAGATTCGTTCACGCACCGAAGAACATGCCATGAGAAATTAACAAAAAAATAATGCTATGAGCAATGAAATATTATGTCATATATGTCCAATGTCGGTAATTAACTCTATTGATGTATCAACCGGCCATCAAAAAATGAAAAAAGTTCTAAGATTATGATAAAAATGTATGGTGAATATTTTGTAGTTAGATATATAACATACTTTTGTGTGTTTTTATTTCTATATTAATTAACGATGAGTTTTATTTATGTTAGATGTGAACAAATATTTGTTTTCGCAGCATGAAAAAAGAGAGAAAGAAAATAGTGTGGCAGGCAGAGTAACAAAGAAGAGGAAAACAATTCAACAAGAAAGTGGACGACTTATTAGATAACGTTAGTCAAAGACTCAAAGTAAATCATAATCTTAATTTTGTTTTTTAATAACTTCAATACCAAATTATAGAAGGAAACGGAATCTAGTTTCTTCTTTCTTCTTTTTATGCATTGTTGTTATTTGGTGGTAACCGAGAGGAATATGAGAAATAATTGTGAATTGAATAATTTTGTTTTCCAACTTATTCTTCTCCTATTTCGTATATTAACAATTTATATAGGAATAGTTTATTTTCTACTTATTTAGTGGAGGTCAATATAATTTAAAGAAATGCTAATTTAGCTTAAATGGTAGAGTTTTAGAGGAATGCAAAAGAATAATCGTTTTCACCTTTTTTTTGTTCTTTTAAAAGTGTCAACCATTTGCACCATTTTTCTTCTTTTAAGGTTTTCTCTCGGGTTTCTTCTTCTTCGTCGGCTCTTCTTCATTCTTTTTCGGTTCTCTTCATCTGTCTTCTTTGTTTTCTTCCTCTTCCTCTGTCTAAGGATTGAATTTAGCAATGGAAAACCTTAAAAAAAGATTGTAAATATTTTTTTAGATTCTTTTAAGGTTAAAAGTTGATGGAGGTTTTGGATAGATATAAAGATACAAAAACCAAATTACGAAGTAACTATAAAACTTATGGAATCGTTTTCCAACCTATCTTGAGTGTGCTTCTCATCTCCTACCCTGGAGTCATCCCCATTCCCATCCGATTTTGCTTATTTAGGTGTTTTTAAGTAATACACTTTAACTATCCTGTTCTAAGTTTTTTTTAAGTCCACAATAGGATTAGGAGCTGCTTGGATCAATGATTTGGGTGAATTTTTTTTTTTTTTTTAAAGTTACTACAATTTAAAAGCTTAGGCGCTGATTGGTTAGAACTATGATTGCAAATTTTATAAATATCTATATAAAATCTATAAGTTTTGAGTTAAAATATAATGAAGCAGAAATTACAACTACGTCTTCTATTAAAAAAAACAAAAACAAAACCAAAAATCTGCCTATAGGGTTCAAAGTCATGTTAGCAAAGTTAATAAAAGTTCCACTGCACCCAACAATTTATTTGAAATATTCATTTCTGGAAATGGGTATATATTATAAACCGGAACCTTAGTAAAAAAATTCAAAAACAAATTTTGATTAATCTCCGATTACTTCTGATTATTCTGCGTTTAATTGATTATGCATTAAACATCCTTTAAACGTTCGATTAATACCTAACGAAATTTTGAATGGAGTGAATGACATTAGTGTTAGTAAATCTAGGGTTTTTTTATTTTAGACATATTTTAGCAAATTTAAAATCATTTAGAATTTTTTTTTAACAATTCAAATATAGTTTCCTTAAATCCGTTATAAAACATATTTTAGAAGATATAAAATAATCCTAAAAAAATCATTTTCAAAACGATTTGGTTCGATTATTATTATTTTTTCCGATTTTTTTGACAATTCGTCCCAATTTTCTCGAACCACGAGATATTTGTTTTAATTTCATTTTTTGATGTCGTTTCAATTTCAAATATTTTGAAAACCGTCTCTGCACTTTTCATCTCCTAAATAGCCATAGTAAAATTAAAATAAAGAAAATAACCAAGAATTGATATTTTGGCAACAGTTTCGGACAAAATTGACATTGGAAAAATGAGGAGGGACTACTATACTATATATAGACACCACATCAGTCTACTTGTTCTATATATAACCACATTAGTCTATTTGTTTCATATAGATTGGTACAAATACTATTTTTTTCATTCTATTTAGCATAATTTTATATAACTAAACTTTAAAATTAAAATTCGTGAACCAAGGATGTCGCATAAGTTTATTAGCACTTCACGCGGAGATGGACGGGCTCATATGGACAATGACATGTCTTAGAGATAAACATATTCTGACAGTTTGCTTCGAGACTGACTGCTCAACTTTGATCTAGATGATTGAAGATACGGTAAACATGGTATGAAGCATAAAGTTGTCACTCTCTACCCTCCTCAAACAAGTGGCCAAGTGGACTTGAAAAGTCCCGAGACCGGGGTCAAGCTACAACCTGTGAATTGTCAGCAAAAAAGAGAATGAAAAGAGGCCGCTAATGGTGCAATGAAGTCTTCACGTTGATTCCACTTCTTTCTGCCCCACCACAATTATATTAGGAATCTCTTATGTTAGAGGCCAAGTCTTTGCTGTTGATGCTTTCAGCCTATTTTGCGTGTTAGTCTAGAAAGAATTCCTTGCAAGAATCAGGCTATTTTTCAATAGGGACACTAGCACAACAATCCATACTTATCTGTTAACCCAGATTATTAGCGCAACAATTCATCCCGAAATTCGAGAGTATCCGTATAAGACCTGTCTCTTATACACATCTAGATGTGTATAAGAGACAGCGTTAACCCAGATTATTAGCGCAACAATTCATCCCGAAATTCGAGAGTATCCGTATAAGACTGGCCTCTTTTCAAGACATAAATAGATCATTTTAGTTTTTTTAAGTCATCTTTTCGAGAATTTTAGCATTCGTCTTTTCCTTCGTAGTCAAAATGTATATACCGATATTCTAGCAAAACAGGACCACACATGAGATTTAACCGTTTTACATGTAAGTCACACTAGGACGGTTTTTTCAGATTCCTCGGAATATTTTTTTTAAGTGATATCAAGAATTTGAATCAAATTTGTTTTTTTTTTTTAATTCAAAGCATACAAGATTCAGGGGGAAGAAAAAAAACAAAACAAAGAAGAAAGAGAAAGAAAAGAAAATAAGTAGTGATTGTAATTGGTTAATCATATTATATCAAATATAAAAAAGAGACCCTATAAAAAATAGTGTAGTCATGCTTTTGATATGGTCATACATATGGGCCCAGCATATATGGTCAGTGCAATTTCTCTAGATTTTTTCTTGTTGTTTCCGATATTTTTAGCCATTCGTGCAAATTTTGTATCGCAACCACGAGATATTTTGTTTTAATTTTCATTTTTGGTGTCGTTTCAATTTCAAATATTTTAAAAACCGCCTCTGCACTTTTCGTCTCCCAAATCCCCACCTCGCCTCTCACCACTCTCTCTCCATATCGCAAACCCTAGAATCACGGAAACAACATTCCTCTCTCCATATAATCACGGAAACACACTCTCTCTCTCCCTCTCTCTCTCTCTCCATACCTTTCTCCGATCTTCGTTCCTTGTTCATCGAAATGGCGCAGCTTCCATGCGACGGCGGCAACGGGATTTGCTCGCGATGCAAGTCGACGCCCCCGCCGGAGGAATCTCTCACATGCGGCTTATGCGGAACGCCTTGGCACGTTCCTTGCCTCTCTTCCCCTCCTGAATCCCTCGCTTCCACTCTACAGTGGCATTGTCCTGATTGCTCCGGAGAAATCGATCCCCTCCCCGTCTCCGGCGAACCCGATGGTGGCTCAGATCTTGTAGCAGCGATTCGCGCGATCGAGGCCGACGAGTCTCTGACTGAAGCAGATAAGGCAAAGAAGAGGCAAGAGCTACTTAGCGGTAAGGTCGATGGCAAAGAAGACGAGAAAAAGAGCTCGGGTCTCGATGTTGGTGTTTTGGCCGCGCTCGGAGAAAACTTGAAATGTTCTTACTGTATGGAGTTGCCTGAAAGGCCCGTCACGGTTTGTTCTCGCTATCCCTGGATCTCGATTTTCTCATGGATTCTGTGTATTTGTAGATTGCTTGTTAATCTAGGGTATATTTGGGGGTTTTGGTTAGATTTGGTGAATCTGTTGAATCTCGAATCTATTTTAGGTTTTTCTCCTTGATTGTTGAAGCATTATGGGTATGATTGTTTAAAACCACAGATCCAGAAGCTGAATCGTTCCTATTGTTGTTATACAAAGGCATGTACCTTATTGTGCTTACCATTTGTGACAAACTTTGTTAATAAGTCAGTGTTCACCTACATCTACATCTTATGCTTGTTAATCTAGTGTATTAGTGTGGGTTAGGTGAATCTGCCATATCTCGAATCTATTTGAGTGTTTCTCCTTAATTGGATATGATTGTTTAAAACCACAGATCCACCAGTAGAATCGTTTATTTTGTTGTTTTACAAAGGCATGGACTTGCCATTTGTGGCAAATTGTGTTAATAAGTCAGTGTTCACACATTACGTTGCCATCAAATTGTGTTAATACTTGTTTGTGTGTACACTTTCGTTGATGGTTGATCTATTTTATATTTTTGTTGCAGTTTATGGTATGTTTTATTCATTTTGACAAGTTATTGTTCTTGTCAAAGATAATCCATAGAGTTTTGCTTGTGTATTTGATATCGTGAACTTTATATAAGAGTAACGTTTTTTTCTTTCTACTTTTGAAAATAACTCTTTTTGACAAAGTTGAAAACTATTAAGCAGAGCTGATAGATATCTTGTATGTGTATTTTCAGACACCATGTGGGCACAACTTTTGTTTAAAGTGTTTTGAGAAGTGGCTAGCTAGGGGAAACCGGACTTGTGCCAAATGCCGCAGCGCAATTCCTGAAAAAATGGCAAGCAATCCTCGGATCAACTCGTCCCTTGTCTCTGCTATTCGTTTGGCCAAAGTTTCTAAGAGTGCATCTGCGGGTACTGCAAATATTTTTCACTTCATCAGCAACCAGGACCGACCAGAGAGAGCATTCACAACCGAGCGTGCTAAAAAAACCGGCAAGGCAAATGCTGCAAGTGGCAGGATCTATGTGACGATACCATCTGACCACTTTGGTCCGATACCGGCTGAGAATGATCCTGTCCGAAATCAAGGAGTTTTGGTCGGTGAATTCTGGGAGGATAGGTTGGACTGTAGGCAGTGGGGGGCTCACTTCCCACACGTTGCTGGTATTGCTGGACAATCGAAATATGGAGCTCAATCTGTAGCTCTCTCTGGCGGCTATGAAGACGATGAGGATCATGGAGAATGGTTTCTCTACACAGGAAGGTTTGCTTCTTTTTTTATCATTACTCCTTGCTTTTGGTCCACTTGTTTCTTATATAATCTTGTATATGTTACTTCTCTCACATATATATAAGTAGCCACATTCTCTAATTTAGTGATAAACTTACTCTTTTTATTCTCTCTCTTGAATATGTCACACAGTGGTGGAAGAGACCTTAGCGGAAACAAAAGGACAAACAAGGAACAGTCGTTTGACCAGAAGTTTGAAAAGTCAAATGAAGCTTTAAGACTTAGTTGCAAAATGGGCTATCCTGTTCGTGTTGTCAGGTTAGCTGTTATTTGAGCAAAAGTTCATTATTCTTAGTTATTCTGTAACTTTCCTACACTAAAAATTAAACCATCGAAATTGCTCTGGAGTGAATCAGAATAGGTAGTTTGTCCTAGAGAGTTAAGCTAAGCTTTCTGCAGTTATCTTTCGAGTTAACATGCTGTTTCCTGGATACACCTCATAATCTTCATTGAAAAACTCTGCGCAGTAAGTGATCCTAACTCCTTAATTCCTTTATATATATATAACCAGGTCTCACAAAGAGAAGCGTTCTGCATATGCCCCTGAGGAAGGAGTGAGATATGATGGGGTTTACAGGATTGAGAAGTGCTGGCGAAAAGTTGGAATGCAGGTACGCTTACAGCAAACATGAAACAACCAACTGTTCTTTTTATGCAGAGCTGGATTCTTTTCCTGACCTATTCTTCTGTTTTCCATAGGGTTCTTTCAAGGTCTGTCGTTACCTCTTTGTTCGATGTGACAATGAGCCCGCGCCATGGACCAGGTTTGACCTACTTCTTGAAAACGCCTTTTTATATATTTTCTATTTGAGTTTTAACGCTGTGATATACTACAGCGATGAGCATGGAGATCGTCCAAGACCTTTGCCTAACATTCCAGAGCTTGAGATGGCAACAGAACTGTTTGAAAGAAAGGAGAGTCCATCATGGAATTTCGATGTAAGTCCAGCCTCTCTTTTTTCTTCTTCTCATAGCTTCTTAGTTCCAAGACACCAATTATAACAGTTGAGGAGTGTGATCATATATCGAAATTTTCTTTCCTTATATGTTATCTCTTCCCTGTACCTGCTTCTAATATGTTTACTTGATCAGGAAGGTGAGGGTCGTTGGAGATGGACGAAGCCTCCACCTGCCAGTAAAAAGGCAGTCCATGCTTTGGATCCTAAGGAGACGAAGAGTCTGAGGAAAGCCATTAAAGCGGCGCACTCGAGTACCGTGAGATCAAAACTTCTGAAAGGTTTGAAGTCCAACTCTCTGCCTTTGCTGTTATCAATTTCTGCAATCCATGCATTATGTTACTTATTGGTGCACATATTTCTCTGGTTCTGCTTGGGTCCCAAACTCATGATTTGTTAGAAATGGTTGTTCAAATCTAAACTGTTGCTGGGTTTTTTGTTGATGCAGAGTTTAGCTGCCAAATCTGTAAGGAAGTGATGACACTTCCTGTCACAACGCCCTGTGCTCATAACTTTTGCAAGGAATGCTTAGAAAAGAGATTCGCTGGGAAAACTCTGGTGACAGAAAGAAGCAGAGGTGGAAGGACACTTCGTGCGCAGAAGAACATCATGAAGTGCCCTTGTTGCCCCACGGACATTGCTGAGTTTCTCCAGAACCCACAGGTGAACAACATCATCATCTTTTCTACTTGCATTGGTCTTATTCAGTTTACTATGTTCAGGCCAAATTATTCGTTTATACAGAAGCCTAATAAACTATAAGTTTGAGTGGATTGTATTTCATTTGATGCTTCCATGAAAAGTGATCTGATCATACGCTATTTACCAAAAACTGTTTTGTGAAACGTAACTGTGTTTAAACAGGTCAACAGAGAAGTAATGGAGGTGATTGTGAAGCTGAAGAACATGGAAGAAGGTGAAGGCTCCGCAAGTGGAGAAGAAAAGGAAGAAAAAGCTGAGTTGGAGTCTGAAGAAGAAACTCCAATAGTGACTGAAGAAGAAGCTGAACCACCGAGGAAGAAGACCAAACTTGACACTGACGCAGTAGTTTCTGCGACTGTGGTGGAATCCGGCGTGAACTAGATCGGTGAGCCTTTTTACAAAGGCTTTTTTTTTTTTGGATCGAGCCTTCAGGTAAAAATGGAGACAAAAAGGTTTTTTTTGTTTGTTTGTTTTGGTTTGTAACCAAAAGACTGAAAAACTCTAGTATCTCTGATTGGCTGTTTCGGTACGCAACAGTTTGTATTGCAATCGGTAAGTAAGTTCAAATTATAAAAACTTAAGTTCTTGTTTTGACAAATTATATTATGAGCGTTTATGTCATGAGCGTTTCCTCAAAGTTTTGAAAAAGATGTATTTATTCTCCAACCATTCGAATGCTCAAATTAAATTCTTCAAATCGTAGCTGACTATTCATAATTGAGTTTAGGATTAGTTAACATTAAAGTTGAACAATGAACACCAACGTTAACTTCTTCGTGAAATTCAAAATCTCCAAAATCAAATTTCTAAATTTTTTATTTTTATTTTTAAACTATAATTTTTATTAATCAAATTAAAATAAATTGGGCATCGAAAACAGACACGCCAGTGACTAATTGAACAAAAGCCGGGGATTTATTGAAAATAGACAAAACAATTGAGATGAACAACAAAGAGAAGATCAACAGTAATTGAGAAAAGTTTCTCTACCTGTCAGAAAATACTCTTATAAAAAGCCCTGATTTAAAAAGTTTTGGTTGAAAAGCTTGGTTTAAAAAGCCGTGAAATTACCTTGAAAGTTTTCTACAATAAAATGCAACACTTTCTAAAAAACCGAGTCGCTAGCAAATTTCATTAAAATATAAAATAAAGACAAACAAGCTAAAAAACAGTCACTCGAAAAAAACAGTCAAAAGGCTAAAAAAACAAACTAAAAATAAAAGTGTCTTAAATTTGACTCAGTAAAAGAACATTAAAGTAGCTAAATGTGTAGCCGCCAAATGAGCATAAAATATCAGCGCAACGAAGACAATCATCGCTCGGATGTTCCCCTAACCTAACCCGGGCCAGAAACAGCCTGCGGGGGAGTGAGGCAAAAATAAAAATAGGAATTTGAGATGTTAAGTTATGCATTTCTTAAAGAGTAAAGACTAATCAACTTATGTTATTTTTTTTATCATAAACAAAAGCAAACTATAATCTCATAACAAATCAGTTTGTTGTCCAATCATCTAAAACCTGAGATAAATTGATTAATCTTAGTTTATCTTCCAAATAATGTGCTTAATCAGAGTTTAACTTCTAAATAATGTGCTTAATCATAGTTTATCTTAGGTTTGAGATGATTGGACAACAAACTGATTTGATGTGAGATTAGAGTGCTTTTGTTTATGATGAAAAAAGTGACACAAGTCGATTAGTCTTTGTGCAATGCAAACATAACATCTCAAATTCTCATTCTTGTTTTTACAGTTGCACCGATTTTTTATGCTCATTTGGCAGCTACACATTAACTACTTCAATGTTCTTCTGCTGAATGAAGTTTAAGACACTTTTACTTTAGTTTGTAGTTTATCTTTTTTGACTTCTTGACTATATTTTTCGTGACTATATTTTTTACCTTGTTTGTCTATATTTTATATTTTAATAAAATTTGCTACTTCAGTTGACTCTATTTTTAAGCAAATATTCTATTTTATAGTAGACAAAGATTATAATGAGTTGCTATATAAACATAAACAATCAGATTCACGAAGCATGAAGAAAAAAAGTCAACCATATAATGTCAACTTTTCAATAAAATTATTAATTAATAAAAAAATAATTATCAAAATATTAAGAATTGAATATATATTTTATGCAACTGTTTTAGTTAATTAAGATAATAAAATTTGAGATAATAAAAAATAAAATTTATCACAAATATAACAAAATTATTTATGTCATATACAAATTTAAAATAAAATTAACATAAAATGTTTAATGGTAATTAAACATAAACGAAAAAAACATACAAAACAGTTAGGTTCCGCATGTACCCTTGAACCTTCAAGATTTTTTCTGGACTACCTATTGATACTAGGGTATTTTCAAGCCTTTTAATTTAAACCATAGCTTTTTATAAGCGGGTTTTCTCACGGTTAGGATAGGGTAGGGTAGGATAATTTTATCCACCACAATATTCCTAGTTGAATGGAACAATGAGCCCAAATCATTATACCCGACAAAAAAAAAATTGGTTATGCTTTAGATTTTTGGTTTTGCTGGTATTAAGAATTGATTTCTTCATCAAATCAATATTTATAACTATAAAATAGATAAATCTATTTTTTTCTTCCATTTATTGCTATAGTTTCTTAAAATTTCAAATCATGCTTATCCTAATTTCTTGTTTCATAAATATCAATAACAATAGAAACACAAACATCATCAACCATTTCAAGCACTTTATAAACATTTCATACTTTGACAATAAATGTATTGTTGATATCCTTATGAGCACTAAAAACACCAATATCATCGTTTGTTTTTTCTTATACCTCTTTTTAATAATAAATTTACTGATAATAGCCTCTCTTTAAGATTGAATAAATTGTTAAACATGTTTTTTTTTCTTTGCATTTTGGCATGATCATTGGAGACATATTTGACACTCACAAAAGTCAAGGACAACAACATAATCAAAAACATAAAGCTGACATAGATGTTATAAGAGAACAATAGAACCTGGATTATGAAGAATATTGTAATCTGATCATGCTGACGTCTCCTGTTCGAAAAAGCAGCCGCCGCGGTTGCCTCACATTCGGCGGCTTCCAGCCGCCGTGATTTCAACCTAATCGGTTAAAAAAACTCAGAAGTGTTAGAAAAAATTCATTTTTGTGTTCGTTTTCGTTTATACAACGACATATCTCTATAGATCTATGAATTTTAGTTAAAGTTAACAAAAACCAAAATGAATTTTTGTGTTCGTTTTCGCTTAAACAACGACATATCGTCTATTGAAATTCTACAAGGAATTTTTATAATTGATTGAAGATTAATGAACAAACAAAATCTGCAAAAAAATTTCGGAAAAGGAAAATGTAAGATTGTAAAACTCATAAACATAATGAAACCAAGGATTCCACTGATTTATGAAGATTAATTGGAAATCTCTAACGGTCAGATCTGGTGAATATTTGTTTTACATGCAAATGGTGAAGATCTTGAGGTGGTTTATGATTTCTGGTCTGCGCAGATGGTGAAGATCTTGAGGTGTTTTATGATTTATGGTTTGCATCTCTTGGGAAAATGGAAGAATATAAGGTAGCGGCGGTAGGTGAAGAAGATAAGATAGCGGCGGTAGGTGAAGAAGATAAGGTAGCGGCGGTAGGTGAAGAAAATAAGGTAGCGATAAATGAGTTTTTCATTTAAACATTTTCTTATTTTTGTAAATTAGGTTAAATCTTAATAATTTTGGGCCTAATTATTAAATTTGTAAACAAAATTTGGGCCTTATGATTATACAAAAAATAAAAATAATTTTGGTCATGAACCTCGTGCAAATGCAATTTCCGCACATTGAAAGAGCCAGTGTGCTTATTTGTTGTTAAATCACTTGGGAAAATATAAAAATATAAGATAGCGTTAGGTGAAGAAGATAAGGTAGCGATAAATGAGTCTTTCATTTAAACAATTTATGATTTTTGTAAGTTATGTTAAATCTTAATAATTTTGGGCCTAATTATTAAATTGGTAAACAAAAGTTGGGCCTTATGTTTATACAAAAAATAAAAATAATGTTGGCCATGAACCTCGTGCAATTGCAATTTCCGCACATAGAAAGAGTCAGACGTGCTTATTGATAGGGCTTAGGTTTTACCCAAATAATCAACTACTGCAAGTGCACAGCAATGCAGTTGAAGTATAAGAGGTATCGAATCCTCAGGGAAGTAGATGCTACACTAATGGTTTCTAGGTTTAGATTATGCTAGGCGAATAATATTAAGTAAACTAAAAGCAATGCAAAAATAAGTAAACAAGTTTAAAAGACGATGTAAGTTCAGAGACAAAGGCGCTAGGTAAGGATAATTATCAGGTTTGAATCCAAGAATGCAGAATCTAAGTTTATTAGGGATTTGTTAAGAACCGTCTAGAACTCGAATCACTAAGTTAAAACCAATCAACTCTCGTTGCAGAAGTTATCTATGCCTAGATTCCTAAATCCCAAATCTCTTTGCGAATTTAAACAATTAAGACAAGCAATAAGAACATGTTCGATTTGTTCACAAAATACCTAAACCAAATCTCTTTGCGAATAGATATTTTGCTCACCTATGATTAGATCAAGTTACTAATAATGCTCTCGCATCTATTAAATAACCTAAGGTTTGATTTCTAAGTGATCAATTCAGAAAATCAAGTTAAGTTCAAATCAAGGTGAAGATCCAATTGATTTCCCTAAAGTTCTAATGATTCTACAAACTCTTCATCAAACCCTAAATCACCCTAACCTAACTAGCAAACTACTCAGACATAACTATGCAAACACAAATCATGACTGAAATAAATTGCATAAAAGAATAGAGAATGATACAGGGGTTCGAAATCTGGCTCAGATGAGTTAGAATTGTCTCCCCAAAAGCTCAGGATCAATCTCTATCTAAGTCTCAAAAACAGAAAATAATGATAAGGCAATTGGCTAAACAATGCCTGAAAACTATTTATAAAAGGGGATTTTTCGTCTAGGGGCAGACTTGTAATTCTTCAGAACTTGAGTGATTTCCTTTTTCAGATGGAATTGGGGAAACTTGGCCGACCTTCTTTGGTGTCGATCGACACTGATGGTGTCGATCGACACTCAGCTCGTAAATCCAGCCTCTTGACTTCATCACTTCGGCTGCTTCTCCAAAATGCTCCAAAATGTTCCATAATCTCCCATTTAGCTCCAAATGCTCTCCATCCTGTAAAGACTCTAAAAGACTCCAAAACTAGCAAAAGACTCTATAAAAACACTTATATCATGGCTTAAAAACGGGTAAAAACCATGATATATCAACTCCCCCAGACTTAGCCTTTTCTTGCCCTCAAGCAAAACATAAACTTAGACTGAAGTAGAAGTTTGAAAACAGGAACTTCCGAGTACTTCTTCAAAACGCCACTCTGATTAACACTTCTTGAAACCACATGATATTAGAGCCAACCTTAGGAAATGTTCAATGTACTTACCACAAGTTTAGCAATCTCCCAGTTCAAATCCAGATCCTTTCCTTGGTAAAAGATTCGAACTCTAACAATGGTAATGCTATAAAACTTTTCTGATTCTTTTCCCTTCCTTAGTACCAAAACAAGATATTCTCATACAGCTCCCCTATTTTCTCTTCCCTTAGTCAACTTCTGCCCATTTTCAGGGTGTTCTAAGATCTTTTCATTGACTCTTCTTATTCTTTTTGGGATCTTTGGAATAGTGCTACTCTCTACTTGTGTTCCTTGTGAGGAGACGTGTTCAAGAACATCACTAATATTGTTCCTTGTGAGGAGACAGGCTCATGACAAAGGCACTATTCCAGACTTAGACTCTTTCTCTTTCTTTTCTTTTAAGGGAAGATCAAGGAGAGACTGAAATTGCCTATCTATTTGGACTGAAAGAGGAATCAAGTTCTGCGCATACCTAGTTCTTATAAGGGGATCTGAACTCGCCCTGTTAGACTGATTCCACTTGTAGCTTTCTACTTAGTAAGTCCTGCAATCAACTCTCATAACAATGGTTCTTCAAGTGTCAACTTCCTATGGTTAGTTTCTAGAAAAACTGAAAGTTCCAACTAATTTTGACTCAATAAAACAAATTTTTGAAATTTTTTTGACTTAAGACTCAACTGACTCTCAAAACAAAACACAAGATTAGCAACCACTTCCCCCAGACTTGAATAACACTGTCCCCAGTGTTACTAAGAATGAGTTTGGATAGAAAAAATTCGTACCAAACTGTTGCAACAAAGAGAAAAAATCGGATTACCTGACTTCTGCGCGTAGTGTCGATCGACACAGATGGTGTCGATCGTTGCTGTGATAGATGGCCGTGTCGATCGACACTGGATGGTGTCGATCGACACTCTGTCCGAAGACAGAGTTCTGCCACTCGAACATTGATGTTGTTAAGTCAGATTGTTGTTAGAATTCTTCCAAGCTGTTAGAAAACTCAACAAAAGGTTAAAAACACAAGATAATCCAATAAGCTCAATAACTGCAACAAGTTTGAAACAAAGTACTGAATCAAATGAAACAAAATGCAGACTCAAGTAAAAAGAAAAGCTGACTCAAAGTACTAAAAAGAAAAAGGATGAAAAAGTCACTCGTCGTCATCTGGTCGTGGTGGAGAAGATCGTGGTGGTGAAGTAGGTCGAACGCAGCCACAGTTAGACACAGTGGCAATGGCGTTCCAGATGGCCTGAAAGCTCTGAACCACGTATCTCTGGAAAGCAGCTTGCTCCATAGGAATCTCGGGAGCAGCAGGAAGGTGATGAGGACCAATAGGCGTCAAGGTGGTCTGTGCTCTGCGCCTAGAACATGAAGGTCGAGGTGCATCCTCAGCTGGTCGGGGATGAGATGCCTCTGCGTCTGGCAACGGGAGCAGTCCTAAGCTTGCTCGGACTGGGGTGAAATGCGAGGCGTCCTGAATCGCTGGTAATGTGAGTGAGGTCTCTGTCAGGTAGCTGAACCAAGCGCTGCACTCTCTGCTCGTCGCTGAATGCCCACATCCTCTCGCCAGTCACCCAATGAGTCCTCTTCAAGTACTCCATATCGACCAATGCACGTGATGTAATGATGGAGCAGCTGGAAGTGTCTATCCCGCCGTGCTGGAAGATAGGAGTGAGGAGACTCCCGATAGTCTCTGGCTTAGCCTTCGTCCCACTGAAAGGCTTGGTCTTCAAAGAAGCCAAGTGATGAGCAAACACAGCACCAAGGTTCGCGCTAACTGGCGCGTCCGTATCCTCATAAATCTCAGACCAAAGACCTCGATAAAGCAGCACCAACTCAGACACTCGCATCTTCCCTGGCTCATGCTTACACAGAAGTGTAGTAGCAAAGAGGCGGACCAAGTAACGAAGGGTGGGATGTCCAATGTCTGTCTGAGTGGAGGTCTTAGAGTCATACCTCCCATTCCCGAAGTGTGACCAGAAATCCTGGTTATCTGGCAGTTGCGTCTGAAGAGAGACCCCAGTGGCATGCTCATCTGCGAATCCATAGATCCCGCAGAGGTCTGGAAGTGAAATGCGGTAGCGGATCCCACGGATTAGGAAGGTCAATGTGCCTTCCAGAGCATTCCGGTTGATCTCGTTCCAGTAGTAGACTCGGACTGTGGCAATGAACTGGCGGACAAGGTCTGGGTAAAGATCGTACTGCCTCGTCGCAATAGTGCCCATCCCAATTCTCTTCATCAGATGCAAGATGTCATCTTTGATGCCAAGCTCCCTCATTGTCTTCTCACAAGCAAAACGAGTTGGAGCGATCTCTACTCGCATCCACGCATTGTAGAACAATGTGTCATAATCATCCCATGTCTCGCTGAGATCTCTGTAAATACATGCGTCCTTTGCCACCTCCTCAGCTGGTGAATCGTCCCAATGTCGTGTAACCCGAACCTTTGCCTTTTCAGGCTTAGGCCATGGAGGAAGAGACGGAATTGCCTCATCATTGGCAGTCCCTGAGGCTGAGGCTGATGCCTCAGTGTGGCGTGGTCTCTTACTCACAGGAGCCATCTGCAAAAGAAAAGTAAACCAAAATCAAATCCACATTCTAAGAAATGAAGAACAAAGTGTCAGTTCGGGTCGGGTGTCGATCGACACAACATGGTGTCGATCGACACCATGCGGGAAAATCCAATCCGACTCAAAAATCACAATTGCAACTTCATTCAACATCAAACATCAATCCTATCAGTCCCAATAGCAATAATCGACCTAGTTTAGACCATAAAACCCCAAAGAAAAATCTAAATTCACAACATGCATCATCAATTTCCAAAAATTCCGAAAATTTCAAATTAAGTGAATTGAAGGATGAAAAACTGTTGGGTAGTGATCTATACCATGTTAGACAACCTAAATAAACATGATTCAACAGAGAAATCAAGCTAAAAAATTTGAATTCGAAAATTTTCACCTTAGGTCCAAAAATGAAATTGGGAGATTTGAAGAACATACCTTTGTAGATCGAATGAATGGATGATAGATTGTGAAAGAGGGTTAAAATCCGCACGGATTAGAGCAAATGATCACTCAATTCGGTTAAGTTTTGAGAAAAATCGGATTTAGGCAAAATTCTATCAAGTGAGCGGTTTTGAAATTATGAGGAAGAAAGAGAGAAAGGGTCGGGTTTTGAAGACTTACCTGTGTCCGGATGGTGGTGTCGATCGACACTTAGGGGTGTCGATCGACACTGGGTCTGGTCGAAAATTCTCCTTCATTTTTTTTTTTTTTTTTAATATGAAAATCCTAAATAATTATAAGTAAAAACCAAAAATAAATAGATAGATACTTACCAGTGGGTTGCCTCCCACTAAGCGCTCGTTTAACGTCAATAGCTTGACTGTTCATGCGTTTAGGCGGACGGTGCATCATCCAGAGACACAATGTGTCCTTCTGGAATCTTGGCTTGAGCCCAATAGTGTTTCACTCGCTGCCCATTCACAGTGAACTCCTCTCCTTTGGAGTTTGTCAAGACAATTGCTCCATATGGTCGAACCTCTTTGATGGTGAAAGGACCTGACCAACGTGAACGCAATTTACCAGGAAACAATTGTAAACGAGAGTTGTATAGAAGTACCTGGTCATTTGGCTCGAATTGTCTGGAGATGATCTTCTTATCATGATATGCTTTAGTTCTCTCTTTGTAGAGCTTTGAGTTCTCATAAGCATGATAACGAAGTTCATCCAATTCGTGGAGCTGAAGTAGGCGCCTCTCTGCAGCAGGCTTCAAGTCGAAGTTCATCTTCTTGATAGCCCAATGTGCCTTGTGTTCCAACTCAACTGGAAGGTGGCAAGCTTTGCCATAGAGCAGCTGGAAGGGTGTAGTTCCCAAAGGCGTTTTGTATGCAGTCCTGTAGGCCCAAAGTGCATCATCTAACTTTGTTGCCCAATCCTTCCTTGTCTTGCCTACTGTCTTCTCCAGAATTTGCTTGATTTGCCTGTTGGAGACTTCCACTTGTCCACTCGTTTGGGGATGATAAGGGGTCGCGACGCGATGCTGAACACCATGTTTCTTTAGCAGCTTGTCGAACACCTTGTTGATAAAGTGAGATCCACCATCACTAATGACAATCCGAGGCACTCCGAATCTTGGAAAAATGATGGTCTGAAACATCTTGAGAACTACTGCAGCATCATTGGTCTTAGAAGCGATTGCTTCCACCCACTTAGAGACATAATCCACAGCCACCAAGATGTATTGCATTCCGAATGATGGAGGAAAGGGACCCATGAAGTCAATACCCCAACAATCAAAGACCTCAACTTCAAGGATGAAGTTCTGTGGCATCTCATTCCGCTTACTGATCTTTCCTCTTCTTTGACAAACATCACACTGCATGATGAAGAGCTGCGCATCCTTGAACATAGTAGGCCACCAAAAGCCTGCTTGAAGAACCTTGGACACCGTCTTGAATGTAGCAAAGTGTCCAGCATACTCTGAACCATGACAATGGAACAGGACATCACGAACCTCATTCTCTGCAATGCATCTTCTGTAAACATTGTCTGAACAATGCTTATATAAGTGTGGCTCATCCCAATAGTACCTTCTAAGTTCCCTCATGAACTTCTTCTTCTCATATCCTTTGAGATGGTTAGGCTCAATGTCTGCAGCAAGGTAGTTCACAATATCAGCATACCATGGTCGAGTTGTATCTTGAACAGCAAAGATTGGTTGCAGAAACACATCATCTAAGAGCTTGCGAACTGAAGCACGCGTAGGGTGTCGATCGACACAGGTGGTGTCGATCGACACTCGGGCACAGGAGTTGTCGTTCTTCGATTCGGACGGGGTGTCGATCGACACTCCCCTAGTGTCGATCGACACTAAGCGTATCTGGTCCGAGATCATGCCTTTCAAGCGACTCTCAATAAGATATATGTTCTCCTCAGGTAGAAAGTCATCAATGGGCACATCATCTTCAATTCTGATCCTTGAAAGATGATCAGCTACTCCGTTTTCAACTCCTTTCTTGTCTTTGACCTCTATGTCGAACTCTTGAAGAAGTAGAATCCATCTTAGCAACCTTGGCTTTGCATCCTTCTTCTGCATCAAGTACTTCAATGCAGAATGGTCAGTGTGAACAATCACCTTCGAGCCAACAAGGTACTGTCGAAATTTCTCAAAGGCAAAAACCACAGCTAGCAATTCCTTCTATGTAGTTGCATAGTTCTTCTGAGCATCATCCAACGTTCTGTTGGCATAGTAGATGGCATGAAGCTTCTTGTCTTTCTTTTGTCCCAACACCGCGCCTACTGCGAAATCACTGGCGTCACACATCACCTCGAAAGGCAAATCCCAGTCCGGAGGTTGCACAATTGGAGCACTCACTAATGCTTGCTTGATCTGTTCAAAGGCTGAATTACACTCGGCAGTGAACTCAAATTTCACGTCTTTGCACAGAAGAGCGGTGAGTGGCCTTGCAATCTTGCTGAAATCCTTGATGAATCTTCTGTAGAATCCAGCATGTCCTAGAAAACTCCTCACTGACTTCACATAATCTGGTGCCTGTATCGTTGTCATGACCTCTATCTTAGCGCGATCCACTGCAATGCCTTATGCTGAAACCTTGTGTCCAAGTACAATCCCATCTGTGACCATGAAGTGACACTTTTCCCAGTTCAGAACCAAGTGCTTTTCTTCACATCGCTGCAACACTGCGCATAAGTTGTCCAGACAGTCTTTGAAGGATGACCCATAAACAGAAAAGTCATCCATAAAGACCTCCATAAACCTCTCAATCATGTCCGTGAAGATCGCCATCATACACCTCTGGAAGGTCGCATGAGCATTACAAAGTCCAAATGGCATCCTGCGATATGCAAATGTACCATAAGGACATGTAAAAGTGGTCTTCTCCTGATCATCTGGATGGATTGGAATCTGGAAAAATCCTGAATAGCCATCCAAGAAACAGTAGTATGGATGGTTCGCCAATCTCTCAAGCATCTGATCGATGAATGGTAAGGGAAAGTGGTCCTTCCTGGTCGCAGCATTCAGCTTCCTGTAGTCTATGCACATCCTGTGTCCAGTCACAGTCCTTGTTGGAATCAACTCATTCTTCTCATTCTTCACCACTGTGACTCCTCCTTTCTTAGGAACCACATGAACCGGACTGACCCAAGCACTGTCCGAAATGGGATAGATGATCCCTGCTTCCAAGAGCTTCATAACCTCCTTCTTGACTACTTCCTTTAGGTTCGGATTCAGCCTTCTTTGATGCTCTACTGAAGATTTCGTCTCATCCTCAAGGTGAATCCGATGCATGCACAAGTCTGGTGAGATACCTGAAATGTCATCAAGAGAATAGCCAAAAGCTTTGCAAAATTTGCGCAGCTTGCTTAGCAACAACGTGAGCTCTGCATTGTTCAAAGAAGCATTTACAATTACAGGATAGATGGAATTAGGACCAAGAAATGCGTACCTTAGCCCGGCAGGGAGCTGTTTAAGCTCAACTATAGGTGCCATAGCCTCACTCCAATCGGTGAGTGTGGCTTTTGTTGTTGTGCGCGCATGGTGTCGATCGACACTGCTTGGTGTCGATCGACACAAGTCCTCAACAGCGACTAGTTGCATCACTTGCTCGCTTGCATCCAGCATCTTTGCGTATCCAGCAGCTGCATCGTCCAAGCACTCAATGTCCTTCGTGGAAGTGGTCAATGCACATTCCAGAGGGTCTGTAGGGTGGCCCTCTTAGAAAATTTATTCAGCAAGGTTGGTGAGTGAATCGACATAGAAGGTTTGTCCATCTATTGTTGGTCTCTTCATCAGCTTCTCCATGTCGAAATTCATCACCAAATCTCCAAGGTTCAGCGCGATCCTGCCCTTCCTCACGTCAATGATTGCTCCAGCTGTAGCTAAGAATGGTCTACCAAGTATGAGAGGGTCTTTGGGTTCCTCATCATATGCCAAAACCACGAAGTCTGTGGGAATCAAGCAATCTCCCACTTTGATAGGAACATCCTCCAAGACACCTTCAGGGATTCTGAAGGATCGATCAGCAAGGACTAGGGAGATTTTTGTGGCTTTGAAATCTGTCATGTCCAGCCTTAGAGCGACTGAAAGAGGCATCAAGTTGACACTTGGTCCTAAGTCACACAAAGATCTCCCAAACTTGTCTGAAAAGATGGAGCAGTCTAGAACAAAACTTCCTGGATCGGAGAGTTTCTCTGGAAGGCTGTTCTGAATGACAGCACTAACTTGCTCTGATATCATCATTATGCTTTCCTCCATGTCCATGTTGTTTGTCATCATCCATTTCAAGTATCTCTTTATCACTGGAGTAGTTCTAATGGCATCCATCAAAGGGATTTCAACCACTAGTCTATCCATGATAGCCTTGCATCTAGCGTCCAGCAGCTCCTTCTTAGACTTCTTTGTCACCAAGGGGAAAGGGATCTTTGGTTTGTAGACCCTTTCTTCAGCAACAATCTTGGTCTTAGCTCGATCTGGTTATGTCCGTGGTGGGCGTCGATCGACACCCTCCTGGTGTCGATCGACACTCGTCGTAGAAGGTGTTTCCTTCGCTTCTGGTTCAGGTTCAGGATCGTCTTTGTCTTTCATCTCCTCGGGTGTCGATCGACACACCGTAGTGTCGATCGACACTGGGTCCGCAACATCTTCTACATCTTCAAGCTCCTCAAATTCCTCAATGCTAAGCCCTCTCTTCTGGACATGCTGAAGGTTCTTCCCACTCCTCAATGTGACAGCATTCACTTGGCGTTTCGGATTAGTATCCGTCTTCCCTGGAAGAAACCCTTCTTGCCTACTAACAACTTCTGCAGTTTGAGCAACTTGAACATCCAGCTTCTTCATATGAGAACTCAAGCTCTCAATCTTTCCATTCAGGTCCTGGTACAGTGAATCCATCTTGCCATTGAAATTCACTGTAAGCTTCTGCTGTCCCTCCAAGATTTGCTATAGCATTGCCTCCATTTTGTTGTCTTGAGGAGGAGGCTTTTGGTATGAAGAATTTCCATAGCTCCTAGTGTAGTTGCTGTTCTGAAATGGGGGCTTCGGAGTATAACCAGAAGAGTTTTGATTTCCTGTGAAGGAACTCTTCTGATAATTCCCAGTGAAGTTCCTGTTTCCCTGCTGGTTCCCATAACGTTGGCCTTGAAATCCACCTCCGATGATGTAGTTCACGTCCTCTTCTTCACAGTCTTCACTTGGTTCGAATGACTCCACTTCATTGGCAAAGTGGACTTGCTTCTTCCCCACCAAGAGATTGTGTAAGTTGTCTAGCTTCCTGTTGACTTCAGTGATTTGGTTTCCTCCAGCTACGCTTGCGCTTTGTCTTCTTTTGAAGTCTGCGTTTTTGGTGCTGTTACTAGAAGTCAAATTGTCAATAAGCTCTATCGCATCTTCTGGAATCCTTGTGTTGAAGTTGCCATTGCTCGCAGCGTCTAAGGCCATCTGGTACCTCCAATCAATCCCTCGGTAAAAGATACCGATAAGCTGTGGTTTGCTAAAACCGTGATGTGGGCAGTCCCTCTGGTAAGATCTGAACCTCACCCAAGAAGCCTTGAATGCTTCAGTAGGTCCTTGAGAGAATGTAGTGATCTTCATCCTCAGCTCCTCGGATCTCGCTTCATCAAAGAAATTGCACAGGAATGCATTCTTTGTATCTTCCCATGTGGTCAAAGATCCTGGTGGCAGTTGCTTCAGCCAGTGTGATGCATCTCCAGCAAGCGAGTAAGGGAAAAGCTTGCAGAAGAGATAATCATAGGTCACTCCATTAGCTTTGATGCTTGATGCGAGGTCCTCGAATCTCTCAACGTGGTCCATGGGATGCTCATTAGGAAGACCATGGAAGGGATGCTGAGCCACTAAAGTGTAGTAAGCAGGCTTCAGCTCGAAGTCATTCCTCTGAAAAGCAGGAGGACGGATCGCAGCTCTATTAGCATAGAACTGGTCTGGGCGGTTGTACTCGCCTAGTGTTCTTCCACGTCCAGCTTCTGCACCGGCGATTTGTATCGCTGGTTCGACTATGACGGCGCCAGCCTCATCAAGTCTCTGTCCTTGGGCGTTCCTTCTGTTGCCCTGTAGGTCAACAAAGTCGCCAGCCTCGTTGCGTATCATGATCACAGGATCAGCCATCTCTGTCCGCGCAAGGTGTCGATCGATACATGTGGTGTCGTTCGACACTAAGGGTGTGTGTCGATCGACGCTTGTTGTGTCGTTCGACGCTCATGCAGACTTGCGGTTCGTACGTTCGAGACGGTTGATTTCCTGGTTCAAAGTGACTAGTTCTTCTTCCTTGTTGCTTCTGGTACTAGGCATGCACCTGAAACAAAAGATAGAAAACTAAATTAGTAACAAAAATAAAAGTAAAACCTAGACAGAATCCTAATACTAGATCCCGTAGGCAGCTATTACTTCCCCGGCAACGGCGCCAAAAACTTGATAGGGCTCAGGTTTTACCCAAATAATCAACTACTGCAAGTGCACAACAATGCAGTTGAAGTATAAGGGGTATCGAATCCTCAGGGAAGTAGATGCTACACTAATGGTTTCTAGGTTTAGATTATGCTAGGCGAATAATATTAAGTAAACTAAAAGCAATGCAGAAATAAGTAAACGAGTTTAAAAGGCGATGTAAGTTCANTTCTTAAAATTTCAAATCATGCTTATCCTAATTTCTTGTTTCATAAATATCAATAACAATAGAAACACAAACATCATCAACCATTTCAAGCACTTTATAAACATTTCATACTTTGACAATAAATGTATTGTTGATATCCTTATGAGCACTAAAAACACCAATATCATCGTTTGTTTTTTCTTATACCTCTTTTTAATAATAAATTTACTGATAATAGCCTCTCTTTAAGATTGAATAAATTGTTAAACATGTTTTTTTTTCTTTGCATTTTGGCATGATCATTGGAGACATATTTGACACTCACAAAAGTCAAGGACAACAACATAATCAAAAACATAAAGCTGACATAGATGTTATAAGAGAACAATAGAACCTGGATTATGAAGAATATTGTAATCTGATCATGCTGACGTCTCCTGTTCGAAAAAGCAGCCGCCGCGGTTGCCTCACATTCGGCGGCTTCCAGCCGCCGTGATTTCAACCTAATCGGTTAAAAAAACTCAGAAGTGTTAGAAAAAATTCATTTTTGTGTTCGTTTTCGTTTATACAACGACATATCTCTATAGATCTATGAATTTTAGTTAAAGTTAACAAAAACCAAAATGAATTTTTGTGTTCGTTTTCGCTTAAACAACGACATATCGTCTATTGAAATTCTACAAGGAATTTTTATAATTGATTGAAGATTAATGAACAAACAAAATCTGCAAAAAAATTTCGGAAAAGGAAAATGTAAGATTGTAAAACTCATAAACATAATGAAACCAAGGATTCCACTGATTTATGAAGATTAATTGGAAATCTCTAACGGTCAGATCTGGTGAATATTTGTTTTACATGCAAATGGTGAAGATCTTGAGGTGGTTTATGATTTCTGGTCTGCGCAGATGGTGAAGATCTTGAGGTGTTTTATGATTTATGGTTTGCAACTCTTGGGAAAATGGAAGAATATAAGGTAGCGGCGGTAGGTGAAGAAGATAAGGTAGCGGCGGTAGGTGAAGAAAATAAGGTAGCGATAAATGAGTTTTTCATTTAAACATTTTCTTATTTTTGTAAATTAGGTTAAATCTTAATAATTTTGGGCCTAATTATTAAATTTGTAAACAAAATTTGGGCCTTATGTTTATACAAAAAATAAAAATAATTTTGGTCATGAACCTCGTGCAAATGCAATTTCCGCACATAGAAAGAGCGAGTGTGCTTATTTTGTTGTTAAATCACTTGGGAAAATAGAAAAATATCGGTAGGTGATGAAGAAGATAAGGTAGCGATAAATGAGTCTTTCACTTAAACATTTTATGATTTTTGTAAGTTTGGTTAAATCTTAATAATTTTGGGCCTAATTATTAAATTGGTAAACAAAAGTTGGGCCTTATGTTTATACAAAAAATAAAAATAATGTTGGCCATGAACCTCGTGCAATTGCAATTTCCGCACATAGAAAGAGTCAGACGTGCTTATTGATAGGGCTTAGGTTTTACCCAAATAATCAACTACTGCAAGTGCACAGCAATGCAGTTGAAGTATAAGAGGTATCGAATCCTCAGGGAAGTAGATGCTACACTAATGGTTTCTAGGTTTAGATTATGCTAGGCGAATAATATTAAGTAAACTAAAAGCAATGCAAAAATAAGTAAACAAGTTTAAAAGACGATGTAAGTTCAGAGACAAAGGCGCTAGGTAAGGATAATTATCAGGTTTGAATCCAAGAATGCAGAATCTAAGTTTATTAGGGATTTGTTAAGAACCGTCTAGAACTCGAATAACTAAGTTAAAACCAATCAACTCTCGTTGCAGAAGTTATCTATGCCTAGATTCCTAAATCCCAAATCTCTTTGCGAATTTAAACAATTAAGACAAGCAATAAGAACAGGTTCGATTTGTTCACAAAATACCTAAACCAAATCTCTTTGCGAATAGATATTTTGCTCACCTATTATTAGATCATGTTACTAATAATGCTCTCGCATCTATTAAATAACCTAAGGTTTGATTTCTAAGTGATCAATTCAGAAAATCAAGTTAAGTTCAAATCAAGATGAAGATCCAATTGATTTCCCTAAAGTTCTAATGATTCTACAAACTCTTCATCAAACCCTAAATCACCCTAACCTAACTAGCAAACTACTTAGACATAATTATGTAAACACAAATCATGACTGAAATAAATTGCATAAAAGAATAGAGAATGATACAGGGGTTCGAAATCTGGCTCAGATGAGTTAGAATTGTCTCCCCAAAAGCTCAGGATCAATCTCTCTCTAAGTCTCAAAAACAGAAAATAATGATAAGGCAATTGGCTAAACAATGCCTGAAAACTATTTATAAAAGGGGATTTTTCGTCCAGAGGCAGACTTGTAATTTTTCAGAACTTGAGTGATTTCCTTTTTCAGATGGAATTGGGGAAACTTGGCCGACCTTCTTTGGTGTCGATTGACACTGTTGGTGTCGATCGACACGCAGCTTAACGGTGTCGATCGACATTCAGCTCGTAAATCCAGCCTCTTGACTTCATCACTTCGGCTGCTTCTCCAAAATGCTCCAAAATGTTCCATAATCTCCCATTTAGTTCCAAATGCTCTCCCTCCTGTAAAGACTCTAAAAAGACTCCAAAACTAGCAAAAAACTCTATAAAAACACTTATATCATGGCTTAAAAATGCGTAAAAACTATGATATATCACTTATGTTTATTCAAATAAGAGTAATTCTTAGAAAAAGACTATATGATTAAGTTAGTGGTAGTGAAACATTATCATCCGTAAAAATAACAGTCAGACTTCAATATTTTTTGTATCTCAGAGATCATGATATTAGTTCATTTGATAAAAGGTTTGAACAATAGCAAATGTATGAAAAGATATTTGGTTTTCTGTTTGATTCTACTAGATTTAAAATGTGTAATTTGTAGACATTAACGGGGGTGAACTTTTTATTGAGCTACAAGTTTCTAAAGGTTACTTTACCAAATGATGATATGGGGCTAGTGATAAATATTTAATTTTCTTAATCATACTCTAAACCCTAAATCTATATGATTGTTTTTCATATACTATAATTGCGTATAAGAAAAATTAAATAGGCTAGCTTTGATGGCAATTGAGAATGATTTCTTGGAAGAGTTAGATGTGGAAACTTTGATTGATATTAGAGGGATCATATGTATATAAGTGTATTTGGGAAGTTTTCTTATTCATGGCTTTGGTATTTGTATATATATTGTACGATGTTCATATCAATACATAAGGGTTTTCACATTATTATGGTATCAAAGCCTCTCGGCGGCTAACACTAAAAACAGAGAAGAAAGAATGGGAGAAACAGGGAAAGTGACAGAGAAGAGCATGGCTGTGATCACCGCGGAAGCGACGCAGTCCCCGTACTATCTCAGCACATCAGATGGTCCGGGAAATCTCATCACAACGGTTCAACTTAAGGGGGAGAACTATGAGGAATGGGCAAAGCACGTGCGGAATGCACTGCGGACGAAGCGGAAGCTCGGATTCATTGATGGAACTCTGGAGAAACCAACGGGATTGGCAGAAGTAGAACAGTGGGAAGTGGTGAACTCGATGTTAGTTGCTTGGATAATGAATACAATCGAGCCAACTGTACGCACTTCAATCTCCGTGGTCGAAGATGCGAGGATACTTTGGGAAGATCTGAAACTGCAATTTTCAGTGGATAATGGAGCTCGTGTCCATGAATTGAAAGCTGATATTGTGTGTTGCAAACAACAAGGTGATTCTGTGATGATCTATTACGGAAGATTAAAGAAGATGTGGGATGAGTTGGCAGTGTATAAGCCAATTCGTACATATCGTTGTGGGGAGATAACAGCTCAACTACAACAAGATCAAGATGAAGATCGAGTTCATGAATTTTTAACCAGGCTGGATGCACAATTTGGAACAGTTCGATCAACAATCACAAGCATTGAACCGCTTCCAAAATTGTCGCAAATGTACCAGCGTATTGTGAGAGAAGAAAGGCACCAAACAATTGCAAGAAATCGCACCGAAAGACCTGACGCTGTGGGGTTCGCAGTCAATGCAGGGAATCATTTTCACAGTGGAGTTGGTCGAGATACGAAGCCGTTGACATGCTCTCACTGTGGGAAGACTGGTCATGATGTGTCTGATTGCTATCAGATCATTGGATACCCGGAGAGATGGGGAGAAAGAGGTGGTCGTGGTACTGGAGGAAGAGGAGGAAGAGGTAGAGGTCATGGTGGAGGCATGGCTGGAAGCGGAAGCTCTAGCAGAGGCAGAGGATATGCACCAAGACAAAACAACACTCGATTCACTGCGAATGTAGCATAAGTTTTGCAGACTGCAGCATCAGCAAATGCAGTCCGTGGTGAAAGTGACTATGACAGGCAAGCCTTGTCACACCTGAGTGATGAATAATGGACAGCTCTTCTCAGCTTCCTCAACACTTCAAAAGCAGATCACACAACTGAAAAACTTCATGGTAAGAGTGAAATAGTCGATTTTATAATTGACACTGGAGCATCTCATCATATGACATCAAAACTGAACTTGTTGCATAATATTATTGATATTGTGCCATGTTCTATTGGATTACCTGATGGAGATTGTGCGATAGCTGTTAAACAAGGTGATATTTGCTTGGGTGGCGATATGTGGTTGACTGGAGTTCTCTATGCACCAAGTTTAAAGTGTTCTTTAATATCCGTTGCCAAGTTACTTAAGGGAATTAAAGGTTCATCGATCACCTTCACCGCTGATTTGTGTGTTTTGCAGGACCGTACCAAGATGACGATGATTGGCGCGGGTGAAGAATGCGGTGGGGTCTATATTTTCAGAGGAGTGATTGGAGGAAAAGCTAATAGAGCAGCAGCTAGTAAGGGTACACGAGACTTGTGGCATCGTCGACTTGGACATCCATGAAGTAGAGTTTTGGGTTATTTATCGAATTTTATTGACATTAAATCAGCCAAGAATGACGCGGTCTGTGATATTTGTTTCCGGGCTAAACAAACCCGAGATTGTTTTCATGAAAGTGATAATAAAGCTGCTGGTATTTTTGATTTGATTCATTGCGATGTTTGGGGAGGATATAGAACACCGTTGATAGTTAGCATATTTACATCATTTTAACATTCATTTAGTAAAACATTTGCATTGTTTCATGTATATAACTTGTCCATATAGTCTAGTTTGCATCTATTTTAGAGTTATTGAGTCTTAGACTAGGTTATTGCATATTTGTTGCATTTTGGAGTGTTTTTAGGTACATTGGAGGACTTTTCAGATTATGGAGGTTAAGCATTGCTTGGAGGATGGCATGGAACTAAAGTGTACCAAAAGAAGTTGAGCAAAATGGACTTGAAGTACAAAACCACTACATGAGTAAAGATCGAGCCGGATGAAGAATTTCAACTCCGATTTAGCCTCGGCGATCTTCATGAAAGTCATAGATATTTGAGTTAGCTTTCGTTTGGTGGTAGTTTCAAGTCAAACAGTGAAGCCGTTCAAGAGATATGGTCATTTTACTACGTATCGGTATGATGTATCGGTGTGATCACACCGATACGCATATCTGTCTGACATATCGGTGGGTTCACACCGATACGCATATCGGTCTGTCATACCGGTGTAATCATACCGATATGGTACCCGAGATTTCCTTTCCTTAAGACGAAAATACACTGTTTATCATCATTAAGTAGTTGACTTTTATTTCTAAAACTTTTCCAGAAACTCTCTCTGTTTTGGGTGATTTTTCTGCAAGACCTTTGGATCAAAAACTTCAATTCAAGAGTTCTTCTTCTCTAATCTCTTTCCTTTACTCTTTCTAATGCTTATTATCAAGTTTTTACAAGTTTTTATTGGTTTGATCATGAGTTGTGAGTAGTTCTCTAGAATCCAAGGTTGGTTAGATCTAGGGTGTTTAGAGTGTTAATCTTGATGTCTATAAGTTAATTCTTCCATATCCCCTCTTGTTTGATGTTCTTAATGCTAAATTTCAACCTTGATCATGTTGAATTAGATTTTTAGGAAATTTTCTCATCCAAAAGATTAGTAAAATTTCTGGTTTATTTAAGCAAGAGATTTACATACTTAGCTCATGAAAGTGATTGTCTAAGGTGTTTATTAGCAGATTAGAACTGAATCTTTATGCTTGTTGCATCTTTAATCACAAATGAAAGTTTGTTCTTGATTAGAAATGTGATAAAAGGATTAAGTCCATGAAAATGGTTTAATCTATTCTTGAAGTTCTAAGCTTGGGGATTAGCATTTATATGAGTAGATTGACATCATTGATTACACTTTTAAGCACTTGAAAATCAATACCATACCCTTGGATTCATCTTTCCATAATTTACAAAAAGCTTTTAAAAACTCTGTTTTTGCTTTCACTTGTTTTTGTTTGTTTTAACTTATCTTGAAGATAGCTTATCTTTCACCTTGTTTAATGCTACTAGTCACATATCAAAACCTTCACTAGACTTGCTTAGATTAAGAAGTTTTATGAATTCCTTTTGTTACAACAAACCCATATGGATTGATCCTCAAATACTACAATGACATGTGTAGTAGGATTGAGTAATTGTTAGCAAAATCCTGTTATCAACCGTCGTCTTCTGGTGCGAGTTATTTTTTGACAATCGTTGATGATTTCTCGCGTGCGGTTTGGATATTTTTGTTAGTTGCGAAGAGTGAAGTTGCAACTGCTTTGCAAATTTTTTTTGCAATGGTTCAGAGACAATTTGATAAACGGGTCAAGATGGTACGGAGTGACAATGGAACAAAATTTATATGTATGAAGAGTTACTTTACACAGGAAGGTATCATCCATCAAACCTCTTGCGTTAACACACCGCAACAGAATGGTCGCGTAGAGAGGAAGCATCGACACATTTTGAATGTTGCTCGAGCTTTGATGTTTCAAGCGCATCTTCCCATCAAGTTTTGGGGCGAGTGTGTACTGGCTGCAAGTCATCTTATTAATCGCACGCCGACTCCTTTGTTAGATGGGAAAACGCCGTATGAGATGTTGTTTGGTACGACACCTTCCTTTGATTCCTTGAGAGTATTTGGTTGTCTTGGTTATGCGCACAAGAGTAATCATCGAGACAAAGATAAGTTTGCAGAAAGGAGCCGTAAGTGTGTTTTCTTGGGATATCCGTTTGGCAAGAAAGGATGGCTTCTATATGACCTTGAGAGTGAAATACTTTTTGTCTCGCGAGATGTCGTGTTTCAAGAGAATGTGTTTCCATTTGCTACGGTTGAAAGTACAGCTTCTCCTCCAGTAATATCTCCACCAGCGCATATATTTGATGATAATGATTACATGGTGGGTACAAATGACGATGTGAACGTCGAAGTCCCTCCAATGAATTCGGATACGGTTTTGAAAGTTCAGGAGGAACCAATACAGATTGAAAACAGCTCCCCTGCACCAGTGTTGATAGAAAACGTGACACAAGAAGTTCGTAGAGGTCACCGTAAAAGAAAACAGAGCACTAGACTTCAGGATTATCTGCTCTACACAGCTCAAGCTACATCTGACCCCACGCATCTCTCCGCTCCACCTTCAACATCGTTTTCAGGTACGGTTCTCTACCCTATTGCAAACTATGTTACCTGTGAAAAATTTTCGGATGCACACAGAGTTTTTCTTGCAGCGGTCATTGCTGAACCTGAACCACAAAGTTTTGCGGAAGCAGTTGGAATCAAGGTTTGGAATAATGCGATGACATCTGAAATTGGTGCAATGGAGCTGAATCAAACATATCTTATTACTGATCTTCCTCCCAGAAAGAAAGCAATAGGATGTAGATGGATTTATAAAGTCAAATTTAATTAAGATGGCACTATTGAAAGATACAAGGCTAGACTAGTTACTCTAGGAAATCGACAAACTAAGGGTGTAGATTACGATGAAACCTTTGCTCCAGTGGTTAAGATGAACACGGTTCGTATGTTTTTGAAAGTAGCAGCGGCAAAGAATTGGATTGTACATCAAATGGATGTACATAATGCTTTTCTACATGGAGATTTAGAAGAAGAAGTTTACATGAAATTGCCTCCTGGATTTTATGCTTCAGATAGCAATAAGGTTTGCAAATTGAAGAAAGCTATTTATGGTTTAAAACAAGCTCCACGATGTTGGTTCTCGAAGCTCACGGCTGCACTTCAAGGGTATGGTTTTGTTCAGTCTCGGTCTGATTATTCGTTATTCACGTTGACTAGAAGAGATAGTCATACATATGTGATAGTGTATGTGGATGATTTGCTAATTGGTGGTAACGATGCTGAAGCAGTTGAGAGATTTAAGAGCTATTTGGGACAATGTTTTCGTATGAAGGATTTGGGTCTTTTGAAATATTTTCTCGGGATTGAAGTAGCTAGATCAGCTGAAGGTATTTACTTGTCTCAAAGAAAGTATGTTCTGGATATTCTGAATGAATGTGGTCTCTTAGGGGGACGTCCTGTAGCTACTCCGGTAGAACAACATCATCGTCTTTCCAATGATGGTGATGATTACTACACAGATCTGGAAGGATACCGCAGATTGGTGGGACGATTAGTTTACTTGACGATTACAAGACCGGAATTGTCCTATATTGTCCACGTCTTTGCGCAATTTATGCAAAAACCACAAACGAAGCATTGGCATGGTGTTCTTCGTGTGCTTCGTTATCTAAAAGGATGTCCAGGACAAGGAATTTTACTCTATGCCAAATCAGATCTTCGATTGTCTGCTTATTGCAATTCGGATTGGGCAGCATGTCCATTGACTAGACGATCTTTGACTGGTTTTGTGGTGATGCTAGGGGATTCTCCGATTAATTGGAGAACGCAAAAGCAACGGGTTGTCTCGCGTTCTTCGGCAGAAGCAGAATATAGAGCTATGGCGGACACTACGTGTGAGCTGAAGTGGGATCGTGAACTCTTATCATGCTTTGGCATCAAGCATATCGAGCCAATGCGTCTCTCTTGTGACAATCAATCAGCACTATATATAGCGGCAAATCCGGTTTTTAATGAGCGTACCAAGCATGTAGAATCCGATTGTCACTTTATTCGAGATGAGATTCGGAATGGTTCACTTCAGACATTCAAGGTTCATACATCGGATAACCTTGCGGATATTTTCACGAAGGCGCTTGGTTCTCAGGCGTTTCAGTATCTTCGTCGCAAGTTGCGCATTTGTGATCTTCATGCACCAACTTGAGTGGGAGTATTAGAGGGATCATATGTATATAAGTGTATTTGGGAGTTTTCTTTATTCATGGCTTTGGTATTTGTATATATATTGTACGATGTTCATATCAATACATAAGGGTTTTCCACATTATTAATTGATGATTTTGACTCATGTGAAAAGAATGACATTATTTACTTAAACATTGTAAAAACAAAAATTCAACACCGAACACATGTCTTGTTACATTTAAATTTAGATACGCACACTAGTCACAAAACATGACGTGAGAATTTATACAAACAATTTACAAATCCAACAACTAGAATCAGTGGCGAATCCAGAATTTTTTTTTTACCGGATTCAATTTAAAACTTAAAACTAAAAAAAACAACATTCCATATATCATTTTACAAAAATATCCTACGACTTTTCATTTCTTCGCTTTTTCATTAGTAACAGTCTCCAATATATTTTTTTCAATAAAACAAATTAAACAATCATTAAAAAATTGATTAGGTTTTCAATTGTTTATAAATTGTTAAGTTAAAATATAACTTTGGTCTATCTAAACATATTTGATAATAAAGTCTAATATAAAATATGGGCTAATATTTAAATTTTATTTATGGGATCACACTAAATAAAACAAGATTAGGAAAAAAAAAGTTTATGGGTTCAACTATAATTTTGGGCTGGTGTCAACTTTATCAAATCTTTATAAACTATAAACAAAATTCTAATTATTATGGTGTCACACCGTATGAATATGAATAGACTCGCCTCTGACTAGAATTATAGAACTCGACAACCCTAGAAAACTTCTAATCTCACACTCTTATTCGCTAACTTTGGAGATAATCGTATCATATATAACCCCTATACAAAAATAAAAAAGATGCAAAAGGTAAATGGATTTGGATTTTGCATGTTACGTTAATCATCGTGTTAACCGGAGAGTCCCTCCTAGTTCTACCGAAACTAATGGAACAAGTGAATGAAGAACATCGGTTATCAACGGTCGGTAACTCGGTTCTGGCTGCACGCACAACACAGCCATGGCTGCTACCTGCGAAAAAATCAAAGTTATCGATTCAACACTACGCAAGTAGTTGCAATCTCACAGGTTCTTCATCGGTTTGATCCAATACAATAAAATTAAACCAAATGAATTTTGTCATTTGCAACATACTGAGTGTTTATTCACAAACTAGATGGACTTAAACCGATTCAATCTTGAAACCAAACCTGATACAAGCGCTTCAGATCCATTGTATCTTTTATAACCGGATCAACGATCTTTGGAAGCTTCGATCTATCGGAAGTTGTGGCATTGCCTGCACCCATCAACGCATCTATAAATCATTAACCGATTCAAAAACCAACACATTTTTGTAGACATTCTTAAACCGGTTATATACATACCCAAGTCACAAGTGATTGACACTGAGATGGACTCAATTTCTCAACCGGCCGTCTACCCAACAAAAGTTCAAGAAGAACCACCCCAAATGCATAGACATCACTCTTATTCGTCAAATTTCCTGCATAACACAAGAAAATGTAATAAAACCAATGGTTCCGGTCTAGTGACCCTGACTTAACCAGTTTCTTTAATCGAATAATGAATCAATGATAGAGTGAGACTAGTAGTCAAGATATATTGATATAATACATAACACAATCGTTGATTTTTTTTTTATAACAATCCTATTATATATTTACCGTCTAGGAGATATTCTGGGGCAACATAACCAAGTGTCCCAGAGAGTTTAATGTTGTGATGAGCATGGAGATCGTCCAAGACCTTTGCCTAACATTCCAGAGCTTGAGATGGCAACCGAACTGTTTGATAGAAAGGAGAGTCCATCATGGAATTTTGATGTAAGTTCAGCCTCTCTTTTATCTTCTTCTCATAGCTTAGTTCCAAGACACCAATTATAATGATAGGGTCTAAGGTTTACCTAAATAAATCAACACTGCAAGTGCACAACAATGCAGTTGAAATATAAGGGGTTATCGAATCGCAAAGAAAGTGAAAGCTACACTATAGATTCTAGATTCGAATTATGCTAGGTCAAATAAAATAAGAGTAAATTAAGCAACTAAGCGAGACAGTAAACAAGATTAGGGTTCTTAAAGTTCAGGAGACTAAAGCGCTAGGAAAGGGTAATTCTCAGGTTGAATCCAAGAATGCAGAAATTATGCTAATAGGGATTTATTTGAAACCGTCTAGAACTCGAAACACTAATTTAAAACCAATCAACTCTCGTTGCAGAAGTTATCTATGCCTAAATTCCAGAATTCCAAATCTCTTTGCAAATTCAAAGAATTAGGGCAAGCACTAAAAACAGGTTCGATTTGTTCACAAAATCTCTAAACCAAATCTCTTTGCGAATAGGTATTTTGCTCATCTAAGATTAATTCTAGTTATTAATAATGCTCTCGCATCTATTAAACAACTTAGAGTTTGATTTCTAAGTGATCAATTAAGAAACCAAGTTAAGCACACATCAAAGATGAAGATCCAATTGATTTCCCTAAAAGCAATAATAATTCTACAGCCTCTTCATCAACCCTAAATCACCCTAACCTAACTTGAAAACTACTCAGACATGGTGAATGAAGAAAACATCATGAATAAAGAAGTTTGCATAAAATAGATTTATAGAAACAAAGGGGTTCGAAATCTTCTCAGATGAGTACATAATTGTCTCCCCAAAAAGCTCTGGATCAATCTCTCTCTAAGTCTCCAAAAACAGAAAATAAGAATAATGCAAGGTGTTTGGCTAAACAATGCCTCAAAACTATTTATAGAGGTAAATTCGCGTCAGGGGCAATCTTGTAAATCATGAAAAATTGAGACAATTTCCTTTTCCCGATGGATATCCGTAATCTCTGGTCGGCTTGACTGGTGTCGATTGACACCAATGGTTAGTGTCGATCGACACCCTTCGTGTATTTCAGCTCCGACTTCATCACTTCGGCTGCTTCTCCAGAATGCTTCAATAAGTTTCAAAATCTCCCATTAAGCTCCAAGTGTACTCCATCCTGTAAAGACTCTAATAAGACTCTAAAAATACCAAAAGACTCTCTAAAAATACTTATATCATGGTCCAAAAATGGGTAAAAACCATGATATATCATATAACAGTTGAGGAGAATGATCAGATATCGAATTTTTCTTTCCTTATATGTTATCTCTTCCCTGTATCAGGAAGGTGAGGGTCGTTGGATATGGACGAAGCCTCCACTTGCCAGTAAAAAGGCAGTTCATGCTTTGAATCCTAAGAAGACGAAGAATCTGAGGAAAGCCATTAAAGCGGCACACTCGAATACAGTGAGATCAAAACTTCTGAAAGGTTTGAAGTCCAACTCTCTGCCTTTGCTGTTACCAATTTCTGCAATCCATGCATTATGTTACTTATTGGTGCACATATTTCTCTGGTTCTGCTTGGGTCCCAAACTCATGATCTGTTAGAAAATGGTTGCTCAAATCTAAACCGTTGTTTGGGTTTTTTGTTGATGCAGAGTTTAGCTGCCAAATCTGTAAGGAAGTGATGACTCTTCCTGTCACAACGCCCTGTGCTCATAACTTTTGCAAGGAATGCTTAGAAAAGAGATTCGCTGGAAAAAATCTGGTGACAGAAAGAAGCAGAGGTGGAAGGACACATCGTGCGTAGAAGAACATCATGAAGGGCCCTTGTTGCCCCACAGACATTGCTGAGTTTCTCAGGAACCCATAGGTGAATAACATCATCATCTTTTCTACTTGCATTGGTCTTATTCAGTTTACTATGTTCAGACCAAATTATTCGTCTGGTGAAATCGTCATTGTATTCTAAACGTAACTGTCTATAAACAGGTCAACAAAGAAGTAATGGAGGTGATTGTGAAGCTGAAGAACATGGAAGAAGGTGAAGGCTCCGCAAGTGGAGAGGAAAAGGAAGAAAAAGCTGAGTTAGAGTCTGACGAAGAAAAGTGACTGAAGAAGCTGAACCACCGAGGAAGAAGACCAAACTTGACACTGACACAGTAGTTTTTGCGACGGTGGTGGAATCTGGCATGAACTAGATCGGTGAGCCTTTACAAAGGCTTTTTTTTTTGGATCGAGCCATCAAGTAAAAATGGAGACAAAGGTTTTTATTTTTTGTTTTGTTTTGGTTTGGAACCAAAAGACTGAAAAACTCTAGTATCTCTCTCACTCTGATTGGCTTTTTCGGTACGCAACAGTTTGTATTGCAATCGGTAAGTAAGTTCGAATTATAAAAACTTAAGTTCTTGTTTTGACAAATTATATTATGAGCGTTTATGAGCGTTTTATGAGCGTTTCTATTAACACAAGCCCAAGACAAAGCTATCAAGCCCAATGTGATATCATAAGCCCATGTGTGTTAGGGTTTCTCTAAAGTAGATTAGTATAAATATGATTGATATGTGAACAAGTTATGTAACCTTTGAGAGTTGTCCTCAAACACATTTCATGATATAATCGAAATCTCTTTGTTTTTGGTGACAAATCTAAAGTATTTTCCTTTTTATCTTTAGCACAATAAAGCTCAATGAGCTATTTCATTTCAAGTCTTAACTTTCTATTTCAATAAGGCTCTATAGAGCAAAACCCTATCTTGATTTAGAAATGCTTTTAGTTTCCTCAGTTTTGAAAAAGATGTATTTATTCTCCAACCATTCGAATGCTCAAATTAAATTCTTCAAATCGTAGTTGACTATGCATAATTGAGTTTAGGAGTAGTTAACGTTAAAGTTAAACAATGAACACCAACTTTAACTTCTTCGTGAAATTTAAAATCTCCAAAATCAAATTTCTAAATTTTTTATTTTTATTTTTAAACTATAATTTTTATTAATCAAATCCAAAATAAATTGGGCATCGAAAACAAACACGCCAGTGACTAATTGAACAAAAGCCGGGGATTTATTGAAAATAGACAAAACAATTGAGATGAACAACAAGGAGAAGATCAACAGTAATTGAAAGTTTCTCTACATGTCAGAAAATCCTCTTATAAAAAACCCTGATTTAAAAAGTTTTGGTTTGAAAAGCTTGGTTTAAAAAGCCCTGAAATTATATTTAAAGTTTTCTACAATAAAATGCAACACTTTCTAAAAACCCGAGTCGCTAAAAACAGAGTCGACTCAAATAGCAAATTTCATTAAAATATAAAATAAAGACAAAACAAGCTAAAAACAGTCACAAAAACACAATCAAAAGGCTAAAAAAGATAAACTAAAATAAAAGTGTCTTAAATTTGATTTAGTAGAAGAACATTGAAGTAGCTAAATGTGTAGCCGCCAAATGAGCATAAAATATCAGCGCAACTGGAAAAATAAAAATATGAATTTGAAATGTTACATTATGCATTGCTTAAAAAGACTAATCAACTTGTGTTGTTTTTTTTTTTTATCATAAACAAAAGCAAACTCTAATCTCATAGCAAATCAGTTTGTTGTCCAATCGTCTAAAACCTGAGATAAATTGATTAATCATAGTTTATCTTCCAAATAATGTGTTTAATCATAGTTTAACTTCCAAATAATGTGCTTAATCATAGTTAATCTTAGGTTTTAGATGATTGGACAACATTGCTTTTGTTTATGATGAAAAAAGTGACACAAGTCGATAAGTCTTTGTGCAATGCATAACGTAACATCTCAAATTCCCATTCTTGTTTTTACAGTTGCGCAGATATCGTATGCTCATTTGGCGGCTACACATTAACTACTTTAATGTTCTTCTGCTAAATGAAATTTAAGACACTTTTATTTTAGTTTTTAGTTTATCTTTTTTAGCTTCTTGACTATATTTTTCCTGACTATGTTTTTTAGCTTGTTTGTTTATGTTTTATATTTTAGTAAAATTTGTTACTTCAGTTGACTCTATTTTTTAGCAAATAATCTATTTTAAGTAGACAAATATTATAATGAGTTGCTACATAAACATAAACAATCAGATTCACGAAGCATGAAGAAAAACTGAGTCAACAATATAATGTCAACTTTTTAATAAAATTATTAATTAATAAAAAAAATTCAATTATCAAAATATTGAGAATTGAATATATATTTATGCAAATGTTTTAGTTAATTAAGAAAAAAAAATTTGAGATAATAAAAAATAAAATTTATCCCAAATATAACAAAATTATTTATGTCATATACAAATTTAAAATAAAATTAATACAAAATGTTTAATGGTAATTAAACATAAACGAAAAAAACATACAAAACAGTTAGGGTTCCGCAGATACCCTAGAACCTCCAAAAATTTTTCTGGACTACCTATTGATACTGGGGTATTTTCAAGGTTTTTTATTTAAACCAAAGCATTTTATAAGAGGATTTTCTCACGGTCAGGGTAGGGTAGGGTAGGATAATTTTACCCACCACAATATTCCTAGTTGAATGGAACAATGAGCCCAAATTATTATAACCGACAAAAAAAAAAATTGGTTATGCTTTAAAGTTTTGGTTTTGCTGGTATTAAGAATTTATTTATTCATCAAATAAATATTTATAACTATAAAATAGATAAATCTCTTTTTTCTTCCATTTATTGCTATAGTTTCTTAAAATTTCAAATCATGCTTATCCTAATTTCTTGTTTCATAAATATCAATAACAATAGAAACACAAACATCATCAACCATTTCAAGCACTTTATAAACATTTAATACTTTGACAATAACTGTTTTGTTGATATCCTTATGAGCACTAAAAACACCAATATCATCATTTGTTTTTCCTTATACCTCTTTTTAATAATAAATTTACTGATAATAGCCTATCTTTAAGATTGAATAAATTGTTAAACATGTTTTTTTTTCTTTGCATTTTGGCATGATCATTGGAGATATATTTGACACTCACAAAAGTCAAAGACAACAACATAATCAAAAACATAAAGATGACATAGATGTTATAAGAGAACAATAGAACCTGGATTATGAAGAAAATTGTAATCTGATCGTGCTGACGTCTCCTGTTCGAAAACGCAGGCAGCTTCCGGCCGCCGTGATTTCAACCTAATCGGTTAAAAACTCAGAAGTGTTAGAAAAATAATTATTTTTGTGTTCGTTTTCGCTTAAACAACGACACCTCTATAGATCTATGAACTTTAGATAAAGTTGAGAAAAACCGAATGAATTTTTGTGTTCGTTTTCGCTTAAACAACGACATATCGTCTATTGAAATTCTACAAGGAATTTGATAATTGATTAAAGATTAATGAACAAACAAAATATGCAAGAAATTTTCAGAAAAGGAAAATGTAAGATTGTAAAACTCATAAACATACTGAAACCAAGAATTCCACTGATTTATGAAGATTAATTGGAAATCTCTAACGGTATAATTGGAAAAAAATAAAAGGTTTTATCCCTAGAATATTTGTTTTACATGCAGATGGTGAAGATCTTGAGGTGGTTTATGATTTCTGGTCTGCGCAGATGGTGAAGATCTTGAGGTGTTTTATGATTTATGGTTTGCATCTCTTGGGAAAATGGAAGAATATAAGGTAGCGGCGGTAGGTGAAGAAGATAAGGTAGCGGCGGTAGGTGAAGAAAATAAGGTAGCGATAAATGAGTTTTTCATTTAAACATTTTCTTTTTTTTTGTAAGTTAGGTTAAATCTTAATAATTTTGGGCTTAATTATTAAATTGGTAAACAAAAGTTGGGCCTTATGTTTATACAATAAATAAAAATAATGTTGGCCATGAACCTCGTGCAATTGCAATAACAGAGCAGAATAATGAACTTGTGATGTTAAACCATCAAGCTCGTCCACCTGGGTCGGCTCCATTCCCAGAGAAACGAATGTTGTAGCATCCAGTAATAATGATAATTATCAAAGGCGAGGACGTGGATGCGGTCAAGACCGTAGTGGAGGTCGTGGACGAGGCCGTTGACGTGGACAAGGAAGGGGTTTCAACACTGGAAGAAACAAAAAATTTCAAATAAATAAGGGTGGTCGTTCGATAAAGAAATCGAACAAAAAAGTTTGCTACAGATGCGGCATGAAAGGACATTGGGAACGTATATGTCGTATGCCAAAACATTTCATCGATCTGTATCAAGAATCTCAAAAGACAAAGGCTAGGAACATTGAAACCAACTTCGTCAATGATGAGGCCGGACCTTCTTTCAGTGGCCTGAACCATGATACTCATCTGGATATTGCAGATTTCTTTAAATTCGGAAATGTCGTAGAAAAACAAAACGACTGAGATCGATGAAGTTTTATAAGCTGCCAAGATATCTATAAATTTGTTTTTAAATGTTTTCCTTGTATAACATGTTTTTGTAACAAAACTTAACGGCAAGTTTTTGTATAATATGCTTTTTGTGTTTATAAAATAGTTTGTAAAATCGGGTTTTGGTTGTATAATAAAGTAACTTTTATAAGTTTGTCTTACTTTATTAATGCATTTTTATAATTATTATGACACAGAAGATGTCACAAATCGGGATTCATGACAGAGATATATGTCTAGCAGATAGTGCTACAACGCACACTATACTCAAAAATAGACGATATTTCTCCAGTCTTGAAATTAAGAACTCCGCTGGTAGCGTGAGTACCATATCTGGTAATGAAAATATCATAATAGGCTCCGGAAGAGCTAGTTTTTCAATGCCAAATGGGACAAAGTTTGAAATAAATAATGCCCTATATTCTCCAAAGTCTTATAGAAATCTATTAAGCTTTAAAGATATTCGAAGAAATGGATATCACATTGAGACTATGAATAAAAATGGCATTGAGTACATTTGCATTACAACGGAATAAAAACATCATTTGGAAGAATAACCGATGTTATCCTCTGGATTATATTGCACAAAAATATATATGACTTAATCATATGTTACATTAAATCAAAGATTTGCTAGTACATTCAAAGACTGGCATGAAAGGTTAGGACATCTTGGATCAGTCATGATGAGAAAAGTTGTGCAAAGTTCTAGTGGTCACCCATTGAAAAACGAGAAATTTTTTCTAACGGGAAAGTTTTCATGCAATGAGTGTTCTCAAGGAAAATCATATTTCGTCCATCACCAGCTAAAGTAGGAAATAAATCCACAGTATTTTTAGAAAGAATATATGGTGATATATGCGGACCTATACACCCACCGTGCGGGCCATTTCGATATTTTATGGTATTAATAGACGCATCAAGTAGATGGTCACATGTGTGTCTTTTGACCACAAGAAATACGGCTTTCGCTAGATTCATTACCCAAATAATCATGTTGAAAGCACAATTCCCTGATTATGCTATAAAGAAAATAAGACTTGATAATGCTGGTGAATTCACTTCACAAGCCTTCAATAATTATTGTATGTCAATGGGGATCGATGTTGAGCACCCAGTGCCCCCTGTGCATACACAAAATGGCATGGCTGAAAGTTTGATTAAACGACTGCAATTAATTGTAAGACCACTAATATTAAGAACAAAACTCCCAATTTCTGTTTGGGGACATGCTATCGTGCATGCGGCTAATTTGGTACAAATTAGACCAAGTGCATATCATAAATATTCCCCATTACAATTAGCATCTGGCTAAAAACCAAATATATCACACCTCCGTGTTTTTGGATGTGCGGTTTATGTTCCTATAGCCCATCCGTAAAGAACAAAAATGGGGCCACAAAGGAGATTGGGGATATATGTCGGATATACGTCACCAAGTATAATAAGATATCTTGAACCGCAAACTGGCGATATGTTTACGGCACGATTTGCCGATTGCCATTTTAATGAAGATGAATTTTCAGCATTAGGGGGAGGAAGTAAGCAAGTATCACAAGATGTTACATGATTTTCACCATCTTTAGTACATCTTGATCCCCCTACGAATCAACGCGAACTAGAAGTTCAGAAATTATACATTTTCAAAATATGGCAAATCAATTACTAGATGCGTTCACAGATACAAAAAGAGTGACAAAATTATATATACCCGCTGTAAATGTTCCATCACGAATTGAAATTCCAAAAGAACAAATTGATGGGAACAAAGCAAATGAACCCAAGGTTCAATTAAAATGGGGGGAGATAAAAATCCCTGGAATAAAAAGAAGTTGGGGAAAAGAAATGAAATGATTCAAGATAACCACATAATGAGAAATGTCCAGAAGACATTCGTGAAGAAGTTCTAAAAGAATCCGATGAAGAAAAAATCCCGAGGATGAACAGTATACAGAAAAGTGTGAGATTTCCATAAATTACGTCCAAGATGGAAATATTCGGGTTAGAAATGAAATAGAAGATAACGATGAAATATTCTCTTTTTTGTATCCAAATAAATTGATAATAAAATGATGATCCAGACCCGAGGTCCATATCGGAGTGTAAAAAAAGGCCCGATTGGGAGAAATGGCAAGTGGCCATAAGAGAAGAATTACTCTCCCTCAATAAAAGAAATGGCAGGTACTTGATGAGCCTAACGGCATAAAAAAACTAGAAATGCACCTTATGGATGTTGTGACTGCATACCTATATGGATCACTGGATAATGACATATATATGAAAATCTCAGAAGGATTCAAGATCCCTAAAGAATCAAAAATCCCAGAAGGATCCAAAGACATTTGTTCGGTCAAGTTACAGCGATCACTATATGGATTAAAACAATCAGGACACATGTGATATAATCGATTGAGTGAATATCTATTGAAGATAGGATATATCAATAATGCGATATGCCCTTGCGTATTTATTAAGAAAACCTCTTTAGGATTTGTGATCATTGCTGTTTATGTTGATGACCTTAACATAATTGGAACTCAAAAGGAAGTTGATAATGCAAGAACTCATATGAAATAAGAGTTTGAAATGAAAGACCTTGGAAAGACAAAAAAATTTCTAGGGCTTCAGATAGAGCATTTCCAAGATGGAATATTTGTACATCAATCAAATTACACCAAGAGGGTGTTGAAACGCTTTAATATGGATAAAGCGAATCCTTTGAGTACTCCAATGGTAAATATATCACTTAATATCGATAAGGATCCATTTCGACCTTGTGGAAATAACGAGGATGTATTAGGTCTTGAAGTACCTTACATGAGTGCTATAGATGCACTTATGTATCTTGCAAATTGTACTCGGCCAGATATAGGATTGGAATAAAACATATTTTCCGTTATCTCCAAGTTACGATTGACTTAGGATTTTTCTACTCCAGAAATTCTGTTTTTGGTCTAGTTGATTTTGCAGATGCAGAATATTTATCGGATCCACATAAAGTTCGATCGCAAACTGGATACGTTTTCACAATGGAAGATACTGCGATCTCGTTGCGATCTCGTGGCGATCACAAAAACAGACATTGGTCGCTACTTCTTCAAATCATGCAGAAATCATAGCACTTCATGAAGCATCTAGAGAATGTGTGTGGTTGAGATCAATAACTAATCACATCCAAGAAGCAAGTGGAATAGCCATCAACAAGGAGCCAACACAAATATTTGAAGATAATGCAGCATGCGTTGCTCAACTCAAAGAAGACTATATCAAAAGCGATAGAACGAAGCATATACATCCAATATTTTTTTTCTTACACCCAAGAGCTCGAGAAAAAGCAAGAAGTGGATATTCAATATGTTCGCTCAAGTGACAACGCAGCTAATCTCTTAACAAAGGCACTTCCAACTACAACATTCAAGAAACATATTCATAGTATTGGAATACGACATCTTCGAGATCTGTAAAGAGAAGATGATATCTATCATTTCCAGGGGGAGCATGCGTCGCTGTACTCTTTTCCCCCTTTGCCATGGTTTTTATCCCATTGGGTTTTTCCATGAAAAAGTTTTTAACGAGGCAGCACGCAGCAAATCAAATGATGATGAATACTCAAGGGGGAGTGTTAGAAAATGTGATTATTCATCACTTATTACAAGTGTCACTAATACTCATCACTTTAAGTCATTAGTCACCATATTATGTGTCTCAATATTAACTATGCTTTGCTCCCTATAAATAGATGTACATAAGTGTTGTACAAAAAAAGTAAGTTCATCATGAATGAAACAAGTTTATAAATCTCTCCCACGTTCTTATAAATTCTTATAAACACCTTCTTTAAACCTTATAAATGTACCCTTATAAACCTTTATAAATCTCTCTTTAAGTTTATAAAGTTAAGTTAGAAAGAAAGGATATATTACAACAAGTTCTTGTTTTGACAAATTATATTATGAGCGTTTTATGAGCGTTTCCTCAAAGTTTTGAAAAAGATGTATTTATTCTCCAACCATTCGAATGCTCAAATTAAATTCTTCAAATTGTAGTTGACTATGCATAATTGAGTTTAGGAGTAGTTAACATTAAAGTTAAATAATGAACACCAACGTTCTTCTTCGTGAAATTTAAAATCTCCAAAATCAAATTTCTAAATTTCTAAATTTTTTATTTTTATTTTTAAACTATAATTTTTATTAATCAAATCAAAAATAAATTGGGCATCAAAAACAAACACACCAGTGACTAATTGAACAAAAGCCGGGGATTTATTGAAAATAGACAAAACAATTGAGATGAACAACAAGGAGAAGATCAACAGTAATTGAGAAAAGTTTCTCTACCTGTCAGAAAATCCTCTTATAAAAAGTCCTGATTTAAAAAGTTTTGGTTTGAAAAGCTTGGTTTAAAAAGCCCTGAAATTACCTTGAAAGTTTTCCACAATAAAATGCAACACTTTCTAAAAAACCGAGTCGCTAAAAACAGAGTCAACTCAAGTAGCAAATTTCATCAAAATATAAAATAAAGACATACAAACTAAAAAACAGTCACTCGAAAAACACAGTCAAAAGGCTAAAAAAATAAACTAAAATAAAAGTGTCTTAAATTTGACTCAGTAGAAGAACATTAAAGTAGTTAAATGTGTAGCCGCCAAATGAGCATAAAATATCAGCGCAACTGCAAAAATAAAAATAGGAATTTGAGATGTTAAGTTATGCATTGCTTAAAGAGTAAAGACTAATCAACTTATGTTATTTTTTTTATCATAAACAAAAGCAAACTATAATCTCATAACAAATTAGTTTGTTGTCCAATCATCTAAAACCTGAGATAAATTGATTAATCATAGTTTATCTTCCAAATAATGTGCTTAATCATAGTTTAACTTCCAAATAATGTTTTTAATCATAGTTTATCTTAGGTTTTAGATGATTGGACAACAAACTGATTTGATGTGAGATTAGAGTTTGCTTTTGTTTATGATGAAAAAAGTGACAAAAGTCAATTAGTCTTTGTGCAATGCATAACGTAACATCTCAAATTCCCATTCTTGTTTTTACAGTTGCACCGATTTCTTATGCTCATTTGGCGGCTACACATTAACTACTTCAATGTTCTTATGCTGAATGAAATTTAAGACACTTTTACTTTAGTTTTTAGTTTTTAGCTTGTTTGTTTATGTTTTATATTTTAATAAAATTTGCTACTTCAGTTTACTCTGTTTTTTTAGCAAATATTCTATAGTAGATAAAGATTATAATGAGTTGCTACATAAACATAAACAATCAGATTCACGAATCATTAAGAAAAATTAAGTCAACAATTTAATGTCAACTTTTCAATAAAATTATTAATTAATAAAAAAAATAATTATCAAAATATTGAGAATTGAATATATATATTTTATGCAACTATTTTAGTTAATCAAGATAACAAAATTTGAGATAATAAAAAATAAAATTTATCACAAACATAAAAAAATTATTTATGTCATATACAAATTTAAAATAAAATTAACATAAAATGTTTAACGGTAATTAAACATAAACGAAAAAAACATACAAAACAGTTAGGGTTCCGCAGGTACCCTAGAACCTTCAAGATTTTTTCTGGACTACCTATTGATACTTGGGTATTTTCAAGGTTTTTAATTTAAACCAAAGCTTTTTATAATAGGATTTTCTCACGGTCGGGGTACGGTAGGATAGGGTAATTTTACCCACCATAATATTCCTAGTTGAATGAAACAATGAGCCCAAATCATTATACCCGACAAAAAAAAAAAATTGGTTATGCTTTAGATTTTTGGTTTTGCTGGTATTAAGAATTTATTTCTTCATTAAATCAATATTTATAACTATAAAATAGATGAATCTCTTTTTTCTTCCATGTATTGCTATAGTTTCTTAAAATTTCAAATCATGCTTATCCTAATTTCTTGTTTCATAAATATTAATAACAATAGAAACACAAACATCATCAACCATTTCAAGCACTTTATAAACATTTAATACTTTGACAATAACTGTTTTGTTGATATCCTTATGAGCACTAAAAACACCAATATCATCATTTGTTTTTCCTTATACCTCTTTTTAATAATAAATTTACTGATAATAGCCTATCTTTAAGATTGAATAAATTGTTAAACATGTTTTTTTTTCTTTGCATTTTGGCATGATCATTGGAGACATATTTGACACTCACAAAAGTCAAAGACAACAACATAATCAAAAACATAAAGCTGAGATAGATGTTATAAGAGAACAATAGAACCTGGATTATGAAGAAAATTGTAATCTGATCATGCTGACGTCTCTTGGTCGAAAATGCAGCCGCCGCGGTTGCCTCACGTTCGGCGGCTTCTGGCCGCCGTGATTTCAACCTAATCGGTTAAAAACTAATAAGTGTTAGAAAAAATTTATTTTTGTGTTCGCTTTCGCTTAAACAACAACATATCTCTATAGATCTATGAATTTTAGATAAAATTGACAAAAACCGAAATGAATTTGTGTGTTCGTTTTCGCTTAAACAACGACATATCGTCTATCAAAATTCTACAAGGAATTTGATAATTTATTGAAGATTAATGAACAAACAAAATCTGCAACAAATTTTCGGAAAAGGAAAATGTAAGATTGTAAAACACATAAACATAATGAAACCAAGAATTCCACTGAATTATGAAGATTAATTGGAAATCTCTAACGGTTAGATCATAATTGGGAAAAAATAAAAGGTTTTATCCGCTGAATATTTGTTTTACATGCAGATGGTGAAGATCTTGAGGTGCTTTACTGGTCTGCGCAGATGGTGAAGATCTTGAGGTGTTTTATGATTTATGGTTTGCATATCTTGGGAAAATGGAAGAACATATAAGGTAGCGGCGACAGGTGAAGTAGATAAGGTAGCGGCGGTAGGTGAAGAAAATAAGGTAGCGATAAATGAATTTTTCATTTAAACATTTTTTTATTTTTGTAAATTAGGTTAAATCTTAATAATTTTGGGCCTAATTATTAAATTTGTAAACAAAATTTGGGCCTTATATTTATACAAAAAAAAAAAAAATTTGGTCACGAACCTCGTGCAAATGCAATTTCGGCACATAGAAAGAGCCAATGTGCTTATTTTGTTGTTAAATACTTGGGAAAATAGAAAAATATAAGATAGAGGTAGGTGAAGAAGATAAGGTAGCGATAAATGAGTTTCATTTAAACATTTTATGATTTTTGTAAGTTAGGTTAAATCTTTATAATTTTGGGCCTAATTATTAAATTGGTAAACAAAAGTTGGATCTTATCTATTAATAATAACAATCTGAATAAATGCCAATTGCAGTTGAATAAGTTGCATTTTTTCATTATTGTTATTTAGTTAAACTTTAATCCAATAAATGTATATTATGGTTACATTTTTTCATGAAGTGTTATTTGAGTATGTGTCTTTTTATTATATATTATGTGTCTTTTCGTTTATAACGGCTTATGTTATGAAAAGTTGCATAAAAAGCAACAAAATTTTTGAGGATCTTTATTATTTTTTTGAGATGCACGTTTAGCAAAATTTTTTATTAAACTAAAATGAGGAGTGGCATGAAGCAATGAAAGAAATATTACTTTGGGCTGCACCAAATCAATTGCGTAATTTGTTTTTTTTTCATATAGTTAAGTAATTTCGATCTCTTCAGCACTCATACCCTTTTTCAGCTCTGTTTGAAGGCTTCTTCCACTCTGAATCGTGATGGCATTCACATGGTGTCTCGGATTCGTGTCCGTCTTTCCAGGAAGGCATCCCTCTTGTCTCTTCAAAGTCCCAACAGTTTGAGCGACCTGAACATCCAATTTCTTGACATGAGCACTCAGGGACTCGAATTTCCCATTTAGACCAGTGTACAAAGCGTCAATCTTCCCATTGAAGTCTACAGTCATCTTCTGTTGACCCTCCAAGATATGTTGAATCATGGACTTCACCTCATTGTCTTGTGCATGATGATTCTGATAGGAAGAGGAACCATAAGTTCTTTGGAAGTTGTTGTTTTGAAAAGGCGTCAGGTAAGAGGAACCATAGCCTTGCTGATTGCTGAATCTCTGTCCTTGAAAACCAGCACCATTGATGTAATTGACTTCTTCTTGCTCTGGTTCAAAAGTATCAACTTCAGCAGCAAACTGGACTTGCCTTTTTCCCACAAGAAGGTTATGCACTGAGTCTAGCTTAGCCTTCACTTCAGCAATCTGACTTCCATCCATGTTTCCAACCTTCTTCTTCCTATCCAAATCTGCATTCTTGGTACTATTGCTAGATGCCAGGTTCTCTATAAGTATCACAGCATTCTCTGGATATTCGGTGTTGAAGTTCCCATTGCTTGCAGCGTCTAGAGTCATCTGGTACCTCCAATCAATTCCTCTGAAGAAAATTCCCAGCAGCTGAACCTCACTAAAACCATGGTGTGGGCAGTCCCTTTAATAGGCCTTGAATCTCACCCAAGTAGTCTTGAATGCCTCAGTTGGTCCTTGAGAAAATGTAGAAATCTCCATTCTCAACTCCTCGGATCTTGCATCATCAAAGAAATTGCACATGAATGCATTCTTTGTGTCTTCCCAAGTAGTCAATGATCCTGGATCCAACTGCTTCAACCAGTATGCAGCATCTCCAGCAAGTGAGTAGGGGAAAAGCTTGCAAAAAAGATAGTCATAGGACACTTCATTAGCCTTTATGCTTGATGCCAAGTCTTCAAACCTCTCTATGTGGTCCATAGGATGTTCATTGGGAAGGCCATGGAAAGGATGCTGAGCCACCAAAGTGTAGAATGCAGGCTTCAGCTCGAAGTCATTCCTCTGGAAAGTAGGAGGACGGATCGCAGCTCTATTGGCATAAAACTGATCAGGCCTGTTGTAATCCCCAAGTGTCCTTCCACGTCTGGCATTCGCGTTCGCAGGTTGTGCTACTTGCACTTCTTGCTCGACGACAATAGCCCCATTCTCGTCAAGTCTCTGTCCTTGCGCGTTCCTTCTGTTCTCCTCTTCATCAAATAAATCACCAGCTTCGTTTCAGACTAGGATCACATTGCGATCGGCGCCTGGTGTCGATCGATGCCAATGGTGGTGTCGATCGACACTCGTGCAGCTTTTCTGTTGTTCCTTTCTAGTCTGGCGAGTTCAACGATGCTCAAAGTCACAAGCTCATTTTTCTTGTTGCTTCTGATACTGCGATTAAGCATACACCTGAAACCAAGAATAAGAAACTAAAAGTTAGTAACCAAAAACAAAAATAAAAATCTAGACAAAATTCTAATATTAAAAATCTGTAGGCATCTGTCAGATCATTTCCGTTTCGTCGTTAGGCAAGAGTGAGGATGAATTCGAAGTGATCTTTATACGATTTACTATTTCGTAATCGAGTACCTTAATTGTTTGATGCATGATAGAGTATATTATTATATGAGTATATATGATTTATGAAATATTTATTAGTTATGATATTATATTAACTAGGTATAGAAATTATACATTTTCTAAAAATTACTAAGATATTTTGTGCCCTTGTGTAATTACAATTAACACTCTTGATTAAATGATTAACGAAAAATTAGTTTAATCTACGTCATTAAGATTAAAAAAAATTAAATTCACGTCATTAACAACAGTTAATGATCAAAAGCGAGGGAAATTGAATCGTTCTCTTTTGTTACGGAAAAAAAAACCTCTCTCTTTCTCTCTCGGCGATTTCGAAGTCGAACCCGACGTCGTCGTATCGTCTCTTCCGGCCGCTTCTCTTATCTTCGTCGCATTTCGTCTCCTTTTTCACGAACTCGAGTGGAGACTCTTCGTTTTCGAGAGTGGACTCTTCGTTTCCATTGCTAAAAATCTCTCTTTTTCACGAACAAAGTTGCTCCGGTAAATTCGAATCTTTTTTTTTGAGTTTAACCGTTTAATTGCATGTGATTCCCGTGATTTAAACCGTTTTCCGAAAACAATCGCGGTGATATTAAGGGTTTTTATCGATGCTTATTACGGCTGATTTTTGCCGTCGTTGATTTACATATGGTGGCTGATTTGTTAGATCTATTCGATTTGGTGTCTGGTTTATCAATGTATATGTGGTTGATTTTGTTTTATGTTGCGACTGAGTTACGGGTTGCTTTACGGCTGATTTATGGTTTATCAATACATTTGTGGCTGAGTTTGTTTTATGTTGCGGCTGAGTAATTAAAAAATGATTAACGAAAAATTAGTTTAATCCACGTCATTAAGATAAAGAAAAATAAATCCACGTCATTAACAACAGTTATGTCATTAATGATCAAAAGCAAGGGAAACTGAATCGTTCTCTTTTGTTATGGAAAAAAAAACCTCTCTCTCTCTCTCGGCGATTCCGAAGTCGATCCCTAATTCCGCCGTCGTATCGTCTCTTCCGGCCGCTTCTCTTATCTCTGTCGCATTTTGTCTTCTTTTTCACAAACTCGAGTGGGGACTCTTCGTTTTCGAGAGTGGACTCTTCGTTTTCATTGCTAAAAATCTCTCATTTTTTCACACAAAGTTGCTCCGGTAAGTTCGAATCTTTTTTTTGAGTTAACCGTTTAATTGCACGTGATTCTCGTGATTTAAACTGTTTTCCAAAAACTATCGCGGTGATATTAAGGATTTTCGCCGTCGTTTATTAACATATGGTGGCTGATTACGGCTGATTTTCGCCGTCGTTGATTTACATATGGTCGCTGATTTGTTAGATCTATTCGATTTGGTGTCTGGTTTATCAATGTATATGTGGTTGATTTTGTTATACGTTGCGACTGAGTTACGGTTTGCTTTACGGCTAATTAATGGTTTATCAATGCATTTGTGGCTGAGTTTGTTTTATGGTGTGGCTGAGTTATGATTTATACTCTGGCTGATTTTAACTTTCTTATCAGATGGCTAAGGTTATTTCTGAAGAACAAGCAAGAGATTACCCTCCAAGACTTTACGCAGAAGGGGAGTCTAATCTGGAGAATAAATACATTAACCACAATTTTAAGATGGCAAATCTCCCTGGGATTAGAGAATAAATAGGTAAAGATGAGTGAGATCAAATGAAGGAGTTACCTATTGGAATAGTTGCTAAGCTATCTGACAGACAATTCACGTGATATAGCAAGACTGTACACTATCTTCTATGTAGACAGTTGAGAATACATAAGAAGGAGATTTGGTGTCTCGTCGGTGGTCAACCTATCAGGTTTGGCTTGAATGAATTTGGTCATATCACGGGTTTAAACACAGATCCAATGCCTACAGAGATGTTTGAACCTGAAGCTGACTACAGAACGTTCTTCGGAGAATTGAATGTGCCTGGTGGGGAAGGACCAAAGTTAGATGAACTTAGGGCAGGATTAGCAGTGTGCCGGACATGGCCTCCTCAAAAGCGTAAATGGTTGGGGCTGTTGTTTCTTCAAGCCATTGGTATTTATGGATTGCATCATAATTCTAGAATACCATTCGAAAGTGCAAAAAGAGTTTTTGATGATGAAGCCATGAAGACTTATCCATGGGGTCGGTCAGCATTTGAAGCTCTTGTTGATTCTATAAAGATGTTGAGTCCTATAGGAAAGTCGTACACCATTAGTGGTATGGTTTACGTGTTACAGGCTTGGGCGTATGATTCAGTCAAATGCTTTGGAGACCGATTTGGGAACATAGTCAATAATGATGAGATACCGTTGTTTCGATGGGGTGGAAACCGTACACGTTCAACAATGGAATCGACCATTGCTGAAGAGATCAGAACGTATGGTGAGGTAAGGTTCTGGCTGTGTTATGATAGTTATGTTTTAATAATGGCTGAGTTATGTTTTAATAATGGCTGAGTTATAGTTTAGTGATGGTTGAGTTATAGTTTAGTGATGGTTGAGTTACAATTTGGCTGAGTTATAGTTTAGTGATGGCTGAGTTATAGTTTAGTGATGGCTGAGTTATGGTTTAGTAATGGCTGAGTTATGCTATATTGATGTCTGAGTTATACCTATTGATGATTGAGTTAAAACTTACTGATGGGTTTCATAATCTCTTATGTTATAGGTGCGTGTGAGTAAAATGGTTATGAAGGATGATGTAAGAGAGCTATTTCATACGTGGCCAGATCAAGCAGAAGACCCAACACTTGATCACTTGATCCAAGACATACATGAGGATAAGTTTGTCAAAGGTTTTTGGGATGTGAAGAGGAATGAGAAGAAGAAGAAAGTAAATGCTAAAGCAGCGGGTGAGTCCAAATCTCCCGCAAAAAAAGCAGAAAGTCTAGAAGGTCTCGAAAACCATGGAAGTGATCAACAGTGAGGGTGGTGAATCTGGTAAAGGAGATGCACATAAGAAGAAGAAGAAGAAAGAAGCAAAGGTAAGTGATATGGTATATAGTGAGTTTATATTTTATGTAACGTTTGGTTAGCTTGTTTATGCGTTTTTGTGTATGTGTTGCAGGGTGTTAGTGAGGAGGACGATGTTGGGGAAGATGTGTCGGTTAGAACAGTCGTGGATATGGTGTCTAAACTAAACTCAAGGTTTGACACCGTTGATAGAACCATTAGAGAAATGTCTTCAAATCTGGAGAAGGTGATTGGAGATAGAGTAGAAGTGAGGATGGATGCAAGGTTTGTCCCAAGGATGACTGGCGTTGAAATCAGGCTTGGATATATTGAGAATGAATTCAAACAGATGAAAGAGCACCTGAATGCCATGGGGGTAGGGCAAGCTGGCCAAAACGTTGTAGATGGCGACTCAGATTTCAGAATTATGGATCTGGTCAAGAAGAAGAAGCCACAACTATTGACACCTCAAGTTCCACGGAAACCGCCACAAAACTACTCTGTTACTAGTTCTATGGTAAGCTAACAGTGGCATACATACGGCTGAAATATCAATGCATTGCGGCTGAATTATGAATATTTTACGACTGAGTTGTCATATAAGTTGCGGCTGAATTATGTTTAATTTATGGCTGAGTTGTCTTAACGTTGTGGCTGAGTTATCGTTATCTTATTTTCTTCGCTATGTTATACAGGCGAAGAATTCTGTCAACGTAAAGAAGGACAGTGGTGTTGCTGGGGTCAATAAGAATCTGTATAAAGAATTTGTTAAGGCCACTGATGGAAAAGATGATTCTATTGATTTCATTGAGCAGTCTCCTGCTAATAGATTACGCCCCAAACATACAAAAACCAAGTGTTCAAAGAAGCAGAGGTACAGATGCCGACCGAAGATAATAAGCCAAAGAGAAGAGGTAGAAAGCCTAAAACGGTGACCAAAGAAGCAGAGGTACATAAGACAAAAGTCGATGATGAGAGAAAACAGATGCCGGCCGAAGATAATCAGCCAAAGAGAAGAGGTAGAAAGCCTTCATCGGTGACAAAGCTGAAAATAAAATTACTTGCTCCGAACATTAAAGAGATGAAAGAAGCTGATGAAGTCTTGAAAAAAGCTGACAATAACGATCCGAAGGAAGGTGACATACCAGTTTGTCGCTGATAACATGTGTATGTTGCCTGGATGGGAGTGCATTGAATCCACAATAAGATCATCCAGCAATAGTTTTTCCTTATATTGGAGCCAACGGACTGACGTGCATGAGGAAGAATTGTGTACCTTCACCTGAAATATATGATCCTCTGGCACCGCTTGATCCGGCTAAATTTCAGAAACTTAAGTATTACATAAAGCCATTCGAGTATGACCCTTTAGACCTTATTAACTTGAAAATTACAGCTTGTTAAAACTATTTGTGTATATTAACTTGTGTTTATCTGTTAGGAATATCTCATTGGACAGGGCAACAGACGAAGTTGATTTCTATAGGGTTATCATCACCGAAAGAAAGCATTGGCCAGATCGAGAATATGGATGGCTGTTCGATGCTGTAAGTATTACTTTATGTCTGAGTTATTGTTGTTTACGGCTGAGTTATGATACAATATTATGTCTAGGTTATTGTTGTGTTTTGTCTGAGTTATGCCACATCGCGGCTGAGTAATGCTATATCATGGCTCACTTATTGCAGCATGTGTGTGGGTTCCCGAGAGTCCGCAGGAACAGGTTCAAGCGAGATCACTGCCCATTCCACAACAAACGCATTGTGTTTATAGACATGTGGTTAGTCTCTATTTGGGTTAAAGAGTATGAACTGTTCAAGATAAAACCGAAGAGGTTTAAATTCAAAGACACCCCGTATGAGAAGGTAGTTAACGGTTTGCCTCCAGAGGATCAACCGACAAATATGAAGTGGATACAAGATGTGGATCACTTGTATATTATTCCACAAACCGGAGGCAATCACTGGGTGGCGCTGCACGTGGACCTGCGTAAGGGGCATATTGATTACTATGATAACATCGTGGGACAAGTAACCACAGAAAGTGAACATAATAGGCTGGAAAGTTGTAGGCCGTTTACGGGGATGATTCCAGCAATGATGAACGATCTAGTTCCTGACACAATCCGTGAACCTAGCTTCCAGCAGTTTACCTTCAAAAGGAGGAGTGTCTCCAGGGTCCCTCAAAACGTACAAGTTGGGGACTGTGGCGTGTACGCGTGTAAATTTGTCGAATGTCTACCGCTTGGTGTAAGTTTCAATGGCATATGTGATCAAAATATCCAGGCTATACAGGTTAAGATGGCAGCAGATATCTACGATGAGGCACCTGATCTGCTTGCACAGTTTCAATGATATATTCTGTTCTCCTTGATACCTATTATGATATTAAAATATTGGGATTTTGAACATAATCGTTTGTGGCTGATTTAAGGATTACTAACATACTTACCGACTGATTTATAGTCAAGTTACGGCTGGTTTGCTAATATCATCAACAACAGTGTTACAGCTGAGTTACGAAACGAAACCAACCCTAACCGACCCAAATTAATTAATTGACCATTGTTTCTAAGAATTAACCAATGAAAAGCAAGTTATTTGTTGTCTACACTAAATAAATATATTTGAAAATTTTGAAATTAGTTACATGTGTTGTAATTTTTTATATCATTTGATGTTTATTCAAAGTTTATAGTTAAAGATTTATAGTTTATGATTAAGAATTAAAGGTTTAGGGTTTAGAATTTGTATTTGGGGATTTAGAGTTTAGGGTTAATAGTTGCAACCACATTTAGGCATAACTTATTTGTGGTTAATCCAGTTACTACGAGTAGTCACAAAATCGTAATTTGCTACAATCCTTATTCTTAATGTAAGTTTGTCTAAGAATGGAATCTAAGTATAGCTTCACATGAATGTATCAAATATTCATATCTGCCATATTCGTGGTTTGGTCGAGTGATGCCATATTCGTGGTGGCTGAGTTATTCTAACGACATGGCTGACTTAACACAGATTCATTCGTGGTTTGGCTGAGTTATTCTAACGACATGGCTGACTTAACGCAGATTCATTCGTCAAAAAAATTCTAAAGATTTTCATTATTTATTTTTAGATGCATGTTTAGCAAAACTATTTATTAGACTAAAATGAGGAGTGGCATGAGGCAATGAAAAAAAATTACATTGGGTTGCACCAAATTGTCTGTTGTAAAATAAGTTGACTATTGTAAAATAAGTCGAATGTAGTAAAATAAGTCGACTGTTGTAAAATAAGTTGACCAACCCAAAATATAAGTCGATTGTTGGGAAATAAGTCTATCGATCAAATTTTAGCCTATCTTATTATATAAAGCTTGATGTTGTAAAGTTGTTAATTAACATGGTTGTGACACGTGTTCAAACCTAAAACATATACTCATTTTCAAAAAGATTTATATTTATCTTTATATGCTTGCTCAAAAGATGACATACTAAAATGATATTATCCACATCAATAAAACTCAATGTTTTTTCAGCGAAAAGGATTCACAACATCTTGGATTAGCGGTTTTATTTAATTTAGATACATATTATATTTTAAGAGATTTTCAAGAATTTTTTAAATTTTGAGTGATTTAAGCAAATTTCATAGAATTTCAACTAATTGCAATGGATGGATTTGTAGAAATCCTATGACATTTTCATTACCAAAATCAAACCCAAAACATACACTCATTTTCAGTAACTTATCGGTTACCACGCTTTTGACATTGAACATGCTATGGGAGCAATTGCAAAAACTTTTGTACTTATCTTTTAGATGTTTGCTCAAAAGATGACATACCAAAATGGTATTATCCATAGAAATAAACATCCGTAGTTTTTTCAGCGAAAATGATTCACAACATCTTGGATTAGTGGTTCTATTTTATTTGGATACATAATATATTTTAAGAGATTTTCAAAGATTTTTTGAATTTTGAGTGATTTAAGCAAATTTCATAGAATTTCATCTAATTGCAATGGAGGGATTTGTAGAAATCCTAAGTCATTTTCGTTACCAAAATAAAACCTAAAACATATACTCATTTTCAAAAAGATTTGTATTTATCTTTTAGATGCTTGCTCAAAAGATGACATACTAAAATGATATTATCCACATAAATAAACATCCATTGTTTTTTTCAGCGAAAATTATTCGCAACATCTTGGATTAGCGGTTTTATTTAATTTAGATACATATTATATTTTAAGAGATTTTTAAGGATTTTTTAAATTTTTACTGGTTTAAGCATATTTCATAGAATTTCATCTAATTGCAATGGATGGATTTGTAGAAATCCTATGGCATTTTAATTACCAAAATCAAACCTCAAAAGATACACTCATTTTCAAAAACTTATCGGTTACCACGCTTTTGACATTGAACATGTTATGGGAGCAATTGCAAAAAAAAATTGTACTTATCTTTTAGATGTTTTCTCGAAAGATAACATATCAAAATGGTATTATTCATAGAAATTAACATCCGTAGTTTTTTCAGCGAAAATGATTCACAACATCTTAGATTAGTGGTTCTATTTTATTTGGATACATATTATATTTTAAGAGATTTTCAAAGATTTTTTGAATTTTGAGTGATTTAAGCAAATTTCATAGAATTTCATCTATATATTTTTATATAAATTATAAATAAATCTTAGAGATAAAAATATTAATTAAAAATGAGTTTGCGCACAAATGCGCGGATTCTATACCTAGCGTTTATACAAAAAAAATAAAAATAATGTTGGTCATGAACCTCGTGCAATTGCAATTTCCGCACATAGAAAGAGCCAGACGTGCTTATGTTTATTCAAATAAGAGTAATTTATAGAAAAATACTATATGATTAAGTTAGTGGTAGTGAAACATTATCATCCGTAAAAATAACATTTAGACTTCATATTTTTTTGTATCTCAGAGATCATGATATTAGTTCATTTGATCAAAGGTTTGAACAATAGCAAATATATGAAAAGATATTTGGTTTTCTGTTTGATTCTACTAGATCTAAAATGTGTAATTTGTAGACATTAACGAGGATGAACTTTTTATTGAGCTACAAGTTTCTAAAGGTTACTTTACCAAATGATGATATGGGGCTAGTGATATATTTAATTTTCTTAATCATAAACCCTNTGTAGACATTAACGAGGATGAACTTTTTATTGAGCTACAAGTTTCTAAAGGTTACTTTACCAAATGATGATATGGGGCTAGTGATATATTTAATTTTCTTAATCATAAACCCTGTTGGGTGAAATAAATTCACTAGCCGGTCAATCCTAAACCGACTTGGTTAATGACGTAGTTAAACGGTCATTGCTATCTTGAAAGCTCCCAGTCCTATATAAAGTTGATTATGCTGATAGTAATCAAAATGGAGTGACAGACGACCATCGACAAAAGTATTTTAGCATCGAGAATGACTAAACATTGGCTAATAGCTCGCGTTAATGGTTTAGCATTGACCGACAGTTTGGTACAAAAGATCGGTTCATGTGTTGGATTAAAGATTTACATGATGCAGCAACACAAACTTCTAATTCAAAGAGAATGAGGAGCGACTGACCTAAAATCCTAATTCAAAGAGAATTAGGAAGGATCGAGATAAGATCATAATTCAAAGATAATGAGGACCGACTGACCTAAGATCCTAATTCAAAAAGATCTAGGAGGGATCGACATAATATCCTAATTCAAAGAGAATTAGGAGTGACCGACTTAATATCCTTATTCAAAGAGAATCAAGAAGAGCGACCGACAGACCAAGCCCAATTCGATTGAAGCTATGACCAAGCCCAATTCGATTGAAGCTATGACCGACTTATCATGCTCAATCTCATGATGATTAGGGTTGACATAAACTTATAAATAGAGAAGTCCTAGAACAAGGACAGGGAGAGAAAACAATAAGCATATAAACCCTAAGAGATATATTCTCGCCGCTCCCGAGCTACAACGACAAAAAGACCTAACAATCGATTCCGAAGAGCTTTGTCGATCGACGACGTGTGACATACGATTTTCTCTTAGGACGATCTTCGATATTGGTTCATTGTAATTCGTTATCGGTTGATTAATAAAGATAAATTATTCTCTGTCATTCTGTATTACTGTTCTTGTGCGAACCGGTTAAAATTTGCCCAAACAGTTTGGCGCTAGAAGGAGGGGCAGTTTTAACTGTGTGAGACATGACAGACGGAGAAGATCACACACATGTCGATCCCACTACTCAACTGGAGGCACTCACCGCCCAAATAAGGAAGAACGATGAACGTCTAGCACAACTCGAAGCGGAGAATGCCTCTTTGAAAGCGCTGGAAGTGGAGAACGCCTCACTGAAGGAAGCAAACGCTACTTTGACCGCTGCACTCCCTCCGGGAGGGGGCATAACCACAGAAGTTAACGCTCATGCCAGATTTGGGGCGCGAGTCACACCGATACGGTAGTTAGGAGATACTCAGATACTTATAGATGATAGAACAACGGTGCAACATGAGACTATCATACCTGGGGCATATGCACGCAGAACCTCACACGTCAACCCACCACCTGCTCTGCTCTCTGATTCAGCGATACGCCAGTCCTCAGAAGACTCCTATCAAACCGTTGAGTTATTGAAGCGTCTGGAAGCAATGGAAGCCTTGCTTGCACGACTTCCCGGAGTAGCTCCTCCAATTATTAAGAGTGCTCTTAACTGCTACGCAGACACTCCATTCACATATGCAATTGCACTCGTGGAGATGCCAAAGAAGTTTATATTCCCTCTGATGGAGATGTATGATGGAACAACCGACCCTGATAATCACATAGCACAATACAATCAACTGATGTTTACCATTGCAATTTCAAGGGAATATCGCGAAGCTACCATGTGCAAAGGGTTCGGGTCAAGCCTCACAGGACCAGCCCTCCAGTGGTTGACAAACCTACCCAACGCTTCAATTGACTCCTTTGCGTCATTGACTGACCATTTTGTGGAGCAATTTGCAAGCAGCAGGAATTTGGAAAAGACAACTGATGATCTTTACGAGGTCGCTCAGAGGAGAGGAGAGTCGCTGCGTAGCTATGTGTCATGCTTCAACAAAGAGAAAGTGTCCATACCCGGATGTGTCACATCGACAGCAGTCTCAGCGTTTAAAAGAGGTTTGCTTCCAAATGGAGACCTATACAAAGAGCTGAAAAAATATCAATGCAGGAAAATGGAAGACGTGCTACCAAGAGCATGGGCACAAAACAGGTGGGAAGAGATTCTGCATCTCGTGAAAGATAATCCCCACGCTCTGATTCACGCGTGGTGAGAAATGAACAAACAACTAGAGATGATAATCATTACCATAGACCGAGCACCGACATCGACAACAGTCGAAGCGAAACCAGAGACACTTCAGAAGCTATTTATCCCAACAAAGTTTAAGAAAGACAATTGAATACTTAGGCCAGTAGCATATAAACTACAACAGCCTAACAGTTGGAGCGCCATGCATCTAAAAACCTACTATGTCTAGGTTAGTTTGGTTTTTTATTTTATTTTTTTACTCTTGATTATGATTTATTTATGCATCTTTTGACGATCCAAAAGACGTCATTGCTTTTATTTACCTTTTGGTGTTTTACCCCATGTCAACGGACATTGTCATGAATACAAGTTTTGAGATTCTCAAATTCAAGTTGTCATTCGTTTGGGCAAAACATACAAAACATTTAAGAGTAAAAATCTCAACTTGTACGAGCGACTGTTGTAGTTTATATGCTACTGGCCCAAGTATTCAATTGTCTTTCTTAAACTTGGGCCATATTCCCTGTGCTTTGTAAATTAAATGTTCATAGAAAGACAATTTTTTCTAACTATTCTTTGGTACAAAGTTTGGCTTCGCTTCCCAATAATCATGGTCGGAGATTACTCCTCCGAGATACTATCCGAATCCAACACCGAACACATGTAAATTTAGATACGCACACTAGTCACAAAACATGTCGTGAGAATTTATACAAACAATTTACAAATCCAACAACTAGAATTATAGAACTCAACAACCCTAGAAAACATCTAATCTCAGACTCTTATTCCCAAACTTTTGAGATAATCGTATCATATATAACCCTTATACAAAAATAAAAAAGATGCAAAAGGTAATCATCGTGTTAACCGGAGAGTCCCTCCTAGTTCTACCGAAACTAATGGAACAAGTGAATGAAGAACATCGGTTATCAACGGTCGGTAACTGGTTCTGGCTGCACGCACAACACAGCCATGGCTGCTACCTGCGAAAAGAATCAAAGTTATTGATTCAACACTATGCAAGTAGTTGCAATCTCACCGGTTCTTCATCGGTTTGATCCAAAACAATAAAATCAAACCAAATGAATTTTGTCATTTGCAACATTTTGAGTGTTTTATTCACAAACTAGATGGACTTAAACCGATTCTATCTTGAAACCAAACCTGATACAAGTGCTTCAGATCCATTGTATCTTTTATAACCGGATCAACGATCTTTGGAAGCTTCGATCTATCGGTAAGTTGTGGCATTGCCTGCACCCATCAACACATCTATAAATCATTAGCCGATTCAAAACCAACACATTTTTGTAGACATTCTTAAACCGGTTGTATACATACCCAAGTCACAAGTGATTGGCACTGAGATGGACTCAATTTCTCAACCGGCCGTCTACCCAACAAAAGTTCAAGAAGAACCTCCCCAAATGCATAGACATCACTCTTATCCGTCAACTTTCCTGCATAACACAAGAAAATGTAATCAAACCAATGGTTCCGGTCTAGTGACCCTGACTTAACCAGTTTCTGTAATCGAATAATGAATCCATGATAGAGTGAGACTAGTAGTAGTCAAGATATCAAATGAACACATTACCGTCTAGGAGATATTCTGGGGCAACATAACCAAGTGTCCCAGAGAGTTTAATGTTGTTATTCCCGTGCAACCCAAGCGATACCGCAAGACCGAAATCTGAAATCTGCATTGTTGCAGAATCAAAAGAGATGTAACACAAGAAACCAGCACAATATCAGAACCAAATGATGACAATGATTCTGAAATCTCATTTTACATTGAAACAAGAACCAAGATCTAAGACTAAGATTCGGGTTCAGAGCCAGAACCGGTTCCAATCAAGAACATTTTTTACCTTGGCATTGAAGGAAGAATCAAGAAGGATATTCGACGATTTCAAATCCCTGTGGATAACTGGTGGACGACAATGCTCATGGAGATACTCTAGTCCTCTGCAGTCAAACAGAGCAAAAAACCGGTTTACTGGTTTACAGAGAAGAACCGAGATTAACCAATGAGAGAACCGGTATAGGAGCTGGAAGTGTCGGCTATTTATTTTTTTACTTGCATTGGTCTTATTCAGTTTAATATGTTCAGACCAAATTATTCGTTTATACAGAAGCCTAATAAATAAACTATAAATTTGAGTGGATTGTATTTCATTTGATGCTTCCATTAATGAAAAGTGATCTCTGATCAATATCAATAACTGTGTTGTGAAATCGCCATTGTATTCTAAACGTAGCTGTGTTTAAACAGGTCAACAGAGAAGTAATGGAGGTGATTGTGACACTGACACAGTAGTTTCTGCGACTGTGGTGGAATCCGGCGTGAACTAGATCGGTGAGCCTTTACAAAGGCTTTTGTTTTTTTGGATCGAGCGATCAGGTAAAAATGGAGACAAAAGGTTTCTTTTTTGTTTGTTTTGGTTTGGAACCAAAAGACTGAAAAACTCTAGTATCTCTGATTGGCTGTTTCGGTACGCAACAGTTTGTATTGCAATCGGTAAGTAAGTTCGAATTATAAAAACTTCAGTTCTTGTTTTGACAAATTATATTATGAGCGTTTATTTCATGAGCGTTTCCTCAAAGTTTTGAAAAAGATGTATTTATTCTCCAACCATTCGAATGCTCAAATTAAATTCTTCAAATCGTAGTTGACTATGCATAATTGAGTTTAGGAGTAGTTAACTTTAAAGTTAAACAATGAACACCAACGTCAACTTCTTCGTGAAATTTTAAGTCTCCAAAATCAAATTTCTAAATTTTTTATTTTTATTTTTAAACTATAATTTTTATTAATCAAATCCAAAATAAATTGGGCATCAAAAAGACGAAAACAAACACGCCAGTGACTAATTGAACAAAAGCCGGGGATTTATTGAAAATAGACAAAACAATTGAGATGAACAACAAGGAGAAGATCAGTAATTGAGAAAAGTTTCTCAGAAAATCCTCTTATAAAAAGCCCTAATTTAAAAAGTTTTGGTTTAAAAAGCCCTGAAATTACCTTGAAAGTTTTCTACAATAAAATGCAACACTTTCTAAAAAACAGAGTTGCTAAAAACAGAGTCAACTCAAGTAGCAAATTTCATTAAAATATAAAATAAAGACAAACAAGCTAAAAAACAGTCACTCGAAAAACACAATCAAAAGGCTAAAAAAGATAAACTAAAATAAAAGTGTCTTAAATTTGATTCAGTAGAAGAACATTGAAGTAGCTAAATGTGTAGCCGCCAAATGAGCATAAAATATCAGCGCAACTGCAAAAATAAAAATAGGAATTTGAGATGTTAAGTTATGCATTGCTTAAAGACTAATCAACTTGTTATTTTTTTGTATCATAAACAAAAGCAAACTCTAATCTCATAGTAAATCAGTTTGTTGTCCAATCATCTAAAACCTTAGATAAATTGATTAATCATAGTTTATCTTCCAAAGAATGTGCTTAACCATAGTTTAACTTCCAAATAATGTTCTTAATCATAGTTTATGTTAGGTTTTAGATGATTGGACAACAAACTGATTTGATGTGAGATTAGAGTTTGCTTTTTTATGATGAAAAAAGTGACACAAGTCGATTAGTCTTTGTGCATTGTGCAATGCATAACGTAACATCTCAAATTCCCATTCTTGTTTTTACAGTTGCACCGATATCGTATGCTCATTTGGCGGCTACACATTAACTACTTCAATGTTTTTCTGCTGATAGAAATTTAAGACGCTTTTACTTTATCTTTTTTAGCTTCTTGACTATATTTTTCCTGACTATGTTTTTTAGCTTGTTTGTTTATGTTTTATATTTTAGTAAAATTTGTTACTTCAGTTGACTCTATTTTTTTAGCAAATATTCTATTTTATAGTAGACAAAGACTATAATGAGTTGCTACATAAACATAAACAATCAGATTCACTAAGCATGAAGAAAAATTAAGTCAACAATATAATGCCAAATTTTCAATAAAATTATTAATTAATAAAAAAATAATTATAAAAATATTGAGAATTGAATATATATTTTATGCAACTGTTTTAGTTAATTAAGATAATAAAATTTGAGATAATAAAAAATAAAATTTATCACAAACATAAAAAAATTATTTATGTCATATACAAATTTAAAATAAAATTAACATAAATTTTTTAGTGGTAATTAAACATAAACGAAAAAAACATACAAAACAGTTAGGGTTTCCGCACGTACCCTAGAAACTTCAAGATTTTTTCTGGACTACCTATTGATACTAGGGTATTTTCAAGGCTTTTAATTTAAACCAGAGCTTTTTATAAGAGGGTTTTCTCATGGTAAGGGTAGGGTAGGGTAGGGTAATTTTACCCACCATAATATTCCTAGTTCAATGAAACAATGAGCCCAAGTCATTATATCCGACAAAAAAAACAAAATTGGTTATGCTTTAGATTTTTGGTTTTTCTGGTATTAAAAATTATTTCTTCATCAAATCAATACTTATAACTAGAAAATATATAAATCTCTTTTTCTAACATTTATTGCTATAGTTTCTTAAAATTTCAAATCATACTTATCTTAATTTCTTGTTTCATAAATATCAATAACAATAGAAACACAAACATCATCAACCATTTCAAGCACTTTATAAACATTTAATACTTTGACAATAACTGTATTGTTGATATCCTTATGAGCACTAAAAATACCAATATCATTATTTGTTTTTCCTTATACCTCTTTTTAATAAAAAATTTACTGATAATAGCCTCTCTTTAAGATTGAATAAATTGTTAAACATGTTTTTTTCCTTTGCATTTTGGCATGATCATTGGAGACATATTTGACACTCACAAAAGTCAAAGACAACAACATAATCAAAAGCATAAAGCTGACATAAATGTTATAAGAAAACAATAGAACCTGGATTGTGAAGAAAATTGTAATTTGATCATGCTGACGTCTTCTGTTCGAAAACGCAGCCGCCGCGGTTGCCTCGCCGGAATTTAAGCGTTCAGCGGCTTCCGACCGCCTTTATTTCAACCTAATCGATTAAAAACTCGAAAGTGTTAGAAAAAATTCATTTTTGTGTTCGTTTTCGCTTAAACAATGACATATCTCTATAGATCTATGAATTTTAAATAAAGCTGACAAAAACCGAAAGGAATTTTTGACACTCACAAAAGTCAAAGACAACAACATAATCAAAAACATAAAGCTGACATAAATGTTATAAGAGAACAATAGAACCTGGATTATGAAGAAAATTGTAATTTAATCATGCTGACGTCTTCTGTTCGAAAATGCAGCCGCCGTTGTTGCCTCGCTGGAATTTAAGCGTTCGGCGGTTTCCGGTGGCCATGATTTCAATCTAATCGGTTAAAAACTCGGAAGTGTTAGAAAAAAATCAATTTTGTGTTCGTTTTTGCTTAAACAATGGCATATCTCTATAGATCTATGAATTTTAGATAAAAGTGACAAAAACCGAAAGGATTTTTTGTGTTCGTTTTCGCTTAAACAACGACATATTGTCTATTGAAATTCTACAAGGAATTTGATAGTTGATTGAAGATTAATGAACAAACAAATTCTGCAAGAAATTTTCGGAAAATGAAAAAGTTAGATTGTAAAACTCATAAATATAATGAAACCAATAATTCCACTGATTTATGAAGACTAATTGGAAATCTCTAACGGTTAGATCATAATTGGAGAAAAAATAAAAAAATTATCCGCTGAATATTTGTTTTACATGCAGATGGTGAAGATCTTGAGGTGGTTTATGATTTCTGGTATGCGCAGATGGTGAAGATCTTGAGGTGTTTTATGATTTATGGTTTGCATCTCTTGGGAAAAGGGAAGAAGATAAGGTAGCGGCGGTAGGTGAAGAAGATAAGGTGGCGGCGGTGGGTGAGGAAAATAAGGTAGCGATAAATGAGTTTTTCATTTTACATTTTCTTATTTTTATAAATTAGGTTAAATCTTAATAATTTTGGGCCTAATTGTTAAATTTGTAAACAAAATTTGGGCCTTATGTTTATACAAAAAATAAAAATAATTTTGGTCATGAACCTCGTGCAAATACAATTTCCGCACATAAAAAGAGCCGGCGTGCTTATTTTGTTGTTAAATCATTTGGAAAAATATAAAAATATAAGATAGCGGTAGGTGAAGAAGATAAGATAGCGATAAGTGAGTTTTTCATTTAAACATTTTATGATTTTTGTAAGTTAGGTTAAATCTTAATAATTTTGGACCTAATTATTAAATTGGTAAACAAAAGTTGGGCCTTATGTTTATACAAAAAAATAAAAATAATGTTGGTCATGAACCTCGTGCAATTGCAATTTCTGCACATAAAAAGAGCCAGACGTGCTTATGTTTATTCAAATAAGAGTAATTCATAGAAAAATACTATATGATTAAGTTAGTGGTAGTGAAACATTATCATCCGTAAAAATAACATTTAGACTGTAATATTTTTTTGTATCTTAGAGATCATGATATTAGTTCATTTGATAGAAGGTTTGAACAATAGCAAATGTATGAAAAGATATTTGGTTTTCTGTTTGATTCTACTAGATTTAAAATGTGTAATTTGTAGACATTAACGGGGATGAACTTTTTATTGAGCTACAAGTTTCTAAAGGTTACTTTACCAAATGATGATATGGGGCTAGTGATATATTTAATTTTCTTAATCCTAAACCCTAAACCCTAAATTTATATGATTGTTTTTAGTACACAAATTGAGTCGTGCCTGTTCTCGTTAATAACCCCTATACAAAAATAAAAAAGATGCAAAAGGTGGATTTTGAGTGTGTTATGTTAATCATCGTGTTAACCGGAGAGTCCCTCCTAGTTCTACCGAACCTAATGGAACAAGTGAATGAAGAACATCGGTTATCAACGGTCGGTAACTCGGTTCTGGCTGCACGCACAACACAGCCATGGCTGCTACCTGCGAAAAGAATCAAAGTTATTGATTCAACACTATGCAAGTAGTTGCAATCTCACCGGTTCTTCACCGGTTTGATCCAAAACAATAAAATCAAACCAAATGAATTTTGTCATTTGCAACATTTTGAGTGTTTTATTCACAAACTAGATGGACTTAAACCGATTCTATCTTGAAACCAAACCTGATACAAGTGCTTCAGATCCATTGTATCTTTTATAACCGGATCAACGATCTTTGGAAGCTTCGATCTATCGGTAAGTTGTGGCATTGCCTGCACCCATCAACACATCTATAAATCATTAGCCGATTCAAAACCAACACATTTTTGTAGACATTCTTAAACCGGTTGTATACATACCCAAGTCACAAGTGATTGGCACTGAGATGGACTCAATTTCTCAACCGGCCGTCTACCCAACAAAAGTTCAAGAAGAACCTCCCCAAATGCATAGACATCACTCTTATCCGTCAACTTTCCTGCATAACACAAGAAAATGTAATCAAACCAATGGTTCCGGTCTAGTGACCCTGACTTAACCAGTTTCTGTAATCGAATAATGAATCCATGATAGAGTGAGACTAGTAGTAGTCAAGATATCAAATGAACACATTACCGTCTAGGAGATATTCTGGGGCAACATAACCAAGTGTCCCAGAGAGTTTAATGTTGTTATTCCCGTGCAACCCAAGCGATACCGCAAGACCGAAATCTGAAATCTGCATTGTTGCAGAATCAAAAGAGATGTAACACAAGAAACCAGCACAATATCAGAACCAAATGATGACAATGATTCTGAAATCTCATTTTACATTGAAACAAGAACCAAGATCTAAGACTAAGATTCGGGTTCAGAGCCAGAACCGGTTCCAATCAAGAACATTTTTTACCTTGGCATTGAAGGAAGAATCAAGAAGGATATTCGACGATTTCAAATCCCTGTGGATAACTGGTGGACGACAATGCTCATGGAGATACTCTAGTCCTCTGCAGTCAAACAGAGCAAAAAACCGGTTTACTGGTTTACAGAGAAGAACCGAGATTAACCAATGAGAGAACCGGTATAGGAGCTGGAAGTGTCGGCTATTTATTTTTTTACTTGCATTGGTCTTATTCAGTTTAATATGTTCAGACCAAATTATTCGTTTATACAGAAGCCTAATAAATAAACTATAAATTTGAGTGGATTGTATTTCATTTGATGCTTCCATTAATGAAAAGTGATCTCTGATCAATATCAATAACTGTGTTGTGAAATCGCCATTGTATTCTAAACGTAGCTGTGTTTAAACAGGTCAACAGAGAAGTAATGGAGGTGATTGTGACACTGACACAGTAGTTTCTGCGACTGTGGTGGAATCCGGCGTGAACTAGATCGGTGAGCCTTTACAAAGGCTTTTGTTTTTTTGGATCGAGCGATCAGGTAAAAATGGAGACAAAAGGTTTCTTTTTTGTTTGTTTTGGTTTGGAACCAAAAGACTGAAAAACTCTTGTATCTCTGATTGGCTGTTTCGGTACGCAACAGTTTGTATTGCAATCGGTAAGTAAGTTCGAATTATAAACACTTAAGTTCTTGTTTTGACAAATTATATTATGAGCGTTTTATGAGCGTTTCCTCAAAGTTTTGAAAAAGATGTATTTATTCTCCAACCATTCGAATGCTCAAATTAAATTCTTCAAATCGTAGTTGACTATGCATAATTGAGTTTAGGAGTAGTTAACTTTAAAGTTAAACAATGAACACCAACGTCAACTTCTTCGTGAAATTTTAAGTCTCCAAAATCAAATTTCTAAATTTTTTATTTTTATTTTTAAACTATAATTTTTATTAATCAAATCCAAAATAAATTGGGCATCAAAAAGACGAAAACAAACACGCCAGTGACTAATTGAACAAAAGCCGGGGATTTATTGAAAATAGACAAAACAATTGAGATGAACAACAAGGAGAAGATCAGTATTTGAGAAAAGTTTCTCAGAAAATCCTCTTATAAAAAGCCCTGATTTAAAAAGTTTTGGTTTAAAAAGCCCTGAAATTACCTTGAAAGTTTTCTACAATAAAATGCAACACTTTCTAAAAAACAGAGTTGCTAAAAACAGAGTCAACTCAAGTAGCAAATTTCATTAAAATATAAAATAAAGACAAACAAGCTAAAAAACAGTCACTCGAAAAACACAATCAAAAGGCTAAAAAAGATAAACTAAAATAAAAGTGTCTTAAATTTGATTCAGTAGAAGAACATTGAAGTAGCTAAATGTGTAGCCGCCAAATGAGCATAAAATATCAGCGCAACTGCAAAAATAAAAATAGGAATTTGAGATGTTAAGTTATGCATTGCTTAAAGACTAATCAACTTGTTATTTTTTTGTATCATAAACAAAAGCAAACTCTAATCTCATAGTAAATCAGTTTGTTGTCCAATCATCTAAAACCTTAGATAAATTGATTAATCATAGTTTATCTTCCAAAGAATGTGCTTAACCATAGTTTAACTTCCAAATAATGTTCTTAATCATAGTTTATGTTAGGTTTTAGATGATTGGACAACAAACTGATTTGATGTGAGATTAGAGTTTGCTTTTTTATGATGAAAAAAGTGACACAAGTCGATTAGTCTTTGTGCATTGTGCAATGCATAACGTAACATCTCAAATTCCCATTCTTGTTTTTACAGTTGCACCGATATCGTATGCTCATTTGGCGGCTACACATTAACTACTTCAATGTTTTTCTGCTGATAGAAATTTAAGACGCTTTTACTTTATCTTTTTTAGCTTCTTGACTATATTTTTCGTGACTGTGTTTTTTAGTTTGTTTATCTATGTTTCATATTTTAATAAAATTTGCTACTTCAGTTGACTCTATTTTTTTAGCAAATATTATATTTTATAGTAGACAAAGATTATAATGAGTTGCTACATAAACATAAACAATCAAGATTCACGCATGAAGAAAAATTAAGTCAACAATATAATGTCAAATTTGTAATAAAATTACTAATTAATAAAAAAATAATTATCAAAATATTGAGAATCGAATATATATTTTAAGCAACTGTTTTAGTTAATTAAGATAACAAAATTTGAGATAATGAAAAATAAAATTTATTAAAAACATAACAAAATTATTTATGTCATATACAAATTTAAAATAAAATTAACATAAAATTTTTAATGGTAATTAAACTCAAACGAAAAAAACATACAAAACAGTTAGGGTTTTCGCAGGTACCCTAGAAACTTCAAGATTTTTTCTGGACTACCTATTGATACTAGAGTATTTTGAGGGCTTTTAATTTAAACCAGAGCTTTTTATAAGAGGGTTTCTCACGGTCAGGATAGGGTAGGGTAGGGTAATTTTACCCACCATAATATTGCTAGTCATTATACACGACAAAAAAAAAATGGGTCAATTTGTTGAATAACCATAAAAACAAAAAAAAATAAGAAACTAACCAAATTGTTAGTGAGAGATAGAGAGAGGTAGAGTGGGAATTTGGTTGGATTTTAGGTTATTGTTTTTTTATGGTTATTGAGTATAATTTCTCCAAAAAAAAAAATGGTTATGCTTTAGATTTTTGGTTTTGCTGGTATTAAGAATTTATTTCTTCACCAAATCAATACTTATTACTAGAAAATAGATAAATCTCTTTTTTCTTTCATTTATTGCTATAGTTTCTTAAAATTTCAAATCATACTTATCTTAATTTCTTATTTCATAAATATCAATAACAATAGAAACACAAACATCATCAACCATTTCAAGCACTTTATAAACATTTAATACTTTGACAATAACTGTATTGGTGATATCCTTATGAGCACTAAAAATACCAATATCATTATTTGTTTTTCCTTATACCTCTTTTCAATAAAGAATTTACTGATAATAGCCTCTCTTTAAGATTGAATAAATTGTTAAACATGTTTTTTTCCTTTGCATTTTGGCATGATCATTAAAGACATATTTGACACTCACAAAAGTCAAAGACAACAACATAATCAAAAACATAAAGCTGACATAAATGTTATAAGAGAACAATAGAACCTGGATTATGAAGAAAATTGTAATCTGATCATGCTGACGTCTTCTGTTCGAAAACGCAGCCGCCGCGGTTGCCTCACCGGAATTTAAGCGTTCAGCGGCTTCCAATCGCCGTTATTTCAACCTAATCGGTTAAAAACTCGAAAGTGTTAGAAAAAATTCATTTTTGTGTTCATTTTCGCTTAAACAACAGCATATCTCTATAGATCTATGAATTTTAAATAAAGTTGACAAAATCCGAAAAGAATTTTGTGTTCGTTTTCGCTTAAACAACGACATATCGTCTATTGAAATTCTACAAAGAAATTGATAGTTGATTGAAGATTAATGAACAAACAAAATCTGCAAGAAATTTTCGGAAAAGGAAAAAGTAAGATTGTAAAACTCATAAACATAATGAAACCAAGAATTCCATTGATTTATGAAGACTAATTGGAAATCTCTAACGGTTATATCATAATTGGGAAAAAACATAAAAAATTTTATCCGCTGAATAATTGGTTTACATGGAGATGGTGAAGATCTTGAGGTGGTTTATGATTTCTGGTATGCGCAGATGGTGAAGATCTTGAGGTGTTTTATGATTTATGGTTTGCATCTCTTGGGAAAATGGAAGAAGATAAGGTAGTGGCGGTAGGTGAAGAAGATAAGGTAGCGGCGGTAGGTGAAGAAAATAAGGTAGCGATAAATGAGTTTTTCATTTAAACATTTTCTTATTTTTGTAAATTAGGTTAAATCTTAATAATTTTGGGCCTAATTGTTAAATTTGTAAACAAAATTTGGGTCTTATGTTTATATAAAAAATAAAAATAATTTTGGTCATGAACCTCGTGCAAATGCAATTTCCGCACATAGAAAGAGCCAGCGTGCTTATTTTGTTGTTAAATCACTTGGAAAAATAGAAAAATATAAGATAGCGGTAGGTGAAGAAGATAAGATAGCGATAAGTGAGTTTTTCATTTAAACATATTATGATTTTTTGTAAGTTAGGTTAAATCTTAATAATTATGGATCTAATTATTAAATTGGTAAACAAAAGTTGGGCCTTAGAGCATCATTAATGGACAGCTTGTATGAGGTTTTTTTTTTTTTTAACATCTAAATTATATTAAAAGGTCAAGGATACAAATAGTTTCTCAACCATGAAGGAAGAGTGTTATAACAAGAATACAATGACTTTGTTTCATATACTTTTTTGATAAAACATCCGCATCATCATTACTCTCACGGTGAGCATGTCCTATTGAGCACAACGGTAGTTTAGTCATCCACCATCTGATATTGATAAGGATATTTCCTATGTCTGTACTCTCTCCTTGTTTGTTGATCAAGTTAACGAGTTCCATGTTGTAACCTTCAAATCAAATTTGTCTCCATCCTTGAGCCCACACTAGTTGTAGCACATGTAAGAATCCTGCTGCCTCGGCCTGTAGTGGTGAACCCACTTGTTTCAATTTTGGGTGACCAGATTTGATATGTCGACCGTTATGATCTCTTACAATCCATCCGACTCCCATTATTTGTTCCTCTGTTTTATAAGAACTGTAGAAGTTGCACTTTAACCATCCTATTGGTGGTTTTTCCCAATTTCTTCTTCGAGTCAGTCCCAATACCGTGATGTTAATTTCGTTTTGCACCTCGATAGATTGTGCTGCTAACCATTCATTTGCCGCCTTGATTGCTCGATTAGAATCAATATTTGGTTCCACCTGACGTCCCTGAAATGCAAATTCATTCCTTACCTTCCAGATGATCCATGCTGTCCAACACGGTAGAACCTTCATGTTTGGAGGTAGTCCCCGTGTTTTGTTGATTGTGAACATGGTTCTTATATTCTCTTCTAACTCATTTGATGCTTGATCAAATTGGGTAAATCCCGAGCATCTCCAGATTCGTGTTGCTTGGGGACAGAGAAATAGTACATGGTTAATTGTTTCTTCTTCCAAACATCTTTGGCAGGTTGTATTAATTTGTACCCCCCTTGTAGATAGCCTGTCTGCCGTTGCCAAAGCTCCAGTGATTACTCTCCAAAGAAAATGTTGGATTTTTGTTAATGTTTTTAGTTTCCATATTTCTGTTTTTATCGGCATTGATCCAGGAGTTGGTAGTACTGCTTCCTCTTCTGTAATCATATGCGTTGCAAACCAATATCCTGACTTGATGGTATACGAAGCCTCCTTTGAATATGGCCAAATGAATTTATCTTGTCCCGCATGCCGGGATAATGGTATTCGTTTAGCAATCTCGACATCCTCATGTTGTAAATGTTGGGCCAATTTATTTTCATCCCATTGGCGATCTCTTTGTATCTACAAGTCTGCAACTTTTAGATTTGAGTTCAACAAGAAGAAAGCCGCCTCTTCCCGAAGAGCTTCAAGAGTCGGTTTTTCCCTCTCTTTCGGCATGTGTCATCACGCGATTGGACAACGTTTTTTTTTTTTTGAAAATCGGTTTATAAAAAAAAAAAATTAATAATAAAAAAATGGGAAGAGCTGTCTCTCCATTACTGATACTCTTATGTTTATACAAAAAATAAAAATAATGTTGGCCATGAACCTCGTGCAATTGTCGATAGAAAGAACCAGACGTGCTTATGTTTATTCAAATAAGAGTAATTCATAGAAAAAGACTATATGATTAAGTTAGTGGTAGTGAAACATTATCATCCGTAAAAATAACATTTAGACTTCAATATTTTTTTGTATCTCAGAGATCATGATATTAGTTCTTTTGATAAAAGGTTTGAACAATAGCAAATGTATGAAAAGATGTTTGGTTTTCTGTTTGATTCTACTAGATTTAAAATGTGTAATTTGTAGACATTAACGGGTATGAACTTTTTATTGAGCTACAAGTTTCTAAAGGTTACTTTACCAAATGATGATATGGGGCTAGTGATATATTTAATTTTCTTAATCATAAACCCTAAACCCTAAATCTATATGATTGTTTTTCATATACTATAATTGCGTATAAGATTTTATTAACCATTCCAATTATTGTTGCTTCCGTAGAACCGAGTTTCTCAAAGCTGAAACTATTGAAGTCGTATTTGAGGACATCTATCAAAACAAAAATTAAATAGGCTAGCTTTGATGGCAATTGAGAATGACTTCTTGAAAGAATTAGATGTGGAAACTTTGATTGATGATTTTTATTCATGTGAAAAGAATGACATTATTTACTTAAACATTGTAAAAAGAATTATAAACGTTTTCGTAAAATATAATTAGATGTATACCATGTATTTAGGCGTTTTTTCGCTATTGCGGTCTCGTTAATAATTGAGTCGTGCATGTTCCTAGTACACAAAGTTCATATTAGGTTGTTGATCATTTCTTGACCCAACCAACCTATAGAACATGTCCCATCCCCCACATTCCCTGTTCCTAGTACACAAAGTTTGTGGCTTCGCTTCCCAGAGATCGAGAAGTAACTATCCCAAATGATCATGGTCGGAGATTACTCCTCGGAGATACTATCCGAATCCATATGGGGTCTAAACAAAAATCCAACACCGAACACATGTCTTGTTACATTTAAATTTAGATACGCACACTAGTCACAAAACATGACGTGAGAATTTATACAAAGAATTTATACAAAGAATTTACAAATCCAACAACTAGAATTATAGAACTCAACAACCCTAGAAAACTTCTAACCTCACACTCTTATTCCCAAACTTTTGAGATAATCGGATCATAACCCCTATACAAAAATAAAAAAGACGCAAAAGGTAAATGGATTTGGATTGTTAAATTAATCATCGTGTCAACCGGAGAGTCCCTCCTAGTTCTACCGAAACTAATGGAACAAGTGAATGAAGAACATCGGTTATCAACGGTCGGTAACTCGGTTCTGGCTGCACGCACAACACAGCCATGGCTGCAACCTGCGAAAAGAATCAAAGTTATTGACTCAACACTATGCAAGTAGTTGCAATCTCACCGGTTCTTCACCGGTTTGATCCAAAACAATAAAATCAAACCAAATGAATTTGTCATTTGCAACATTCTGAGTGTCTATTCACAAACTAGATGGACTTAAACCGATTCTATCTTGAAACCAAACCTGATATAAGTGCTTCAGATCCATTGTATCTTTTATAACCGGATCCACGATCTTTGGAAGCTTCGATCTATCGGTAAGTTGTGGCATTGCCTGCACCCATCAACACATCTATAAATCATTAACCGATTCAAAAACCAACACATTTTTGTGGACATTCTTAAACTAGTTATATACATACCCAAGTCACAAGTGATTGGCACTGAGATGGACTCAATTTCTCAACCGGCCGTCTACCCAACAAAAGTTCAAGAAGAACCACCCCAAATGCATATACATCACTCTTATCCGTCAACTTTCCTGCATAACACAAGAAAATGTAATCAAACCAATGGTTCCGGTCTAGTGACCCTGACTTAACCAGTTTCTTTAATCGAATAATGAATCCATGATAGAGTGAGACTAGTAGTCAAGATATATTGATATAATACATAACACAATCATTGAATTTTTTTATAACAATCCTATTATATTACCGTCTAGGAGATATTCTGGGGCAACATAACCAAGTGTCCCAGAGAGTTTAATGTTGTTATTCCCGTGCAACCCAAGCGATACCGCAAGACCGAAATCTGAAATCTGCATTGTTGCAGAATCAAAAGAGATGTAACACAAGAAACCAGCACAATATCAGATCCAAATGATGACAGTGATTCTGAAATCTCATTTTACTTTGAAACAAGAACCAAGATCTTGGACTAAGATTCGGGTTCAGAGCCAGAACCGGTTCCAATCAACAACATTTTTTTAAAGCAGTATTTACCTTGGCATTGAAGGAAGAATCAAGAAGGATATTCGACGATTTCAAATCCCTGTGGATAACTGGTGGACGACAATGCTCATGGAGATACTCTAGTCCTCTGCGGTCAAACAGAGTGAAAACCGGTTTACTATAAAAACCGAGATTAACCAATGAGAGAACCGGTCTAGGAGCTGAAAAGTGTCGGCTATTTATTTATACCTAGCTGTATCAAGAGCAATCTTCATACGCATATGCCATGTTAGAGCTGATCCACAAGAAGGCCCTAAGACATTAGTTATAAAGATAGCAACATTAAATTATATAATTATTTCAATTCAAGTGGACACATGATCTGTTTAATTCATGTCTTTTCTATCATCTGTCATATAAATATATACTACAATATTAACTCTGTGGTTTTAGAACATGTTTTTACCATGTAACTGATCATCTAAGGATCCTTTCTCCATCAGCTCGTAAACGATGAAACTCGAGTTGATTTCACTTGCAGAGCCCAACAATGAGATAACGTTCGAGTGCTGGATCTTGCTCAACAGCTCGACTTCATTCTGAGAACTCCAAGAAATCAAAACACTCAAAACAAAGATCCAAGAATCAGAACCTGAAAACAAGAACTTGGCTATTTACTTCACCTGAAACTCTCGTTTTGCTTCTTGGCAAACGTTTTCGATCTTTTTAACCGCTGCTTTCGTGTTGTTGTCCAAAGAAGCCTTGTAAACGCAACCGAAACCACCTTGCCCGATTACATTACTCTCTTTGAAACCGCCTGTTGCTTTCTCTAGCGTCTTGGAATCGAAACACTGCACATAACCTTTATTGAAAGATGTTCTCCTCCTCTGTGTTTTGATTGAGCTTAGTCGTCTCATAAACATGGAAAATGAATTCCCACTCTCAGTATCTTCATTTGAAAACATTTGAGAAAAGATCAATACAAAGAAACACATAATCAAAAACCAAACTTAAAATTGATAAGAATCAATGCACAACACACAGAATTCTCAAAGAACAATGAAGTCATCAAGAATTAATGAAACTTTGTTGCTGGTTTTTTCTTGTTATTGCTTCAAGATGATGAAATTACCTGAATTCTTGATGGTATTGGGAGATTTATTCCGACAATAAACCCAGAAGCCTAAAGAAAACAGGATTATGACGCCAAGACAAGAGGAACTGATTATGAGACCAATCATAAGTTTCTTATGCGCATCGAATCTGTGTTCTTCGCCACTTCCCATTTGGATTCCTAACACAGAAAAGCAAAAGAAAATTAAGAAAAAAAATCTTCAGTTCATCAATTCATTGAATCCCTTTCGAAATTTCAGAAAGGGATTCACATAAGAAGGGATTTGTTTTTTCTTTTCTTACAATAATAAACAAAAAAGGACAAGGAGTGAGTAGGTCATAAATAGCATTTAATTATCTAATAAAAAAACAAAATTTCGCACATGCAGATCAAATCCACAAACCCAGAAAATTAAAAAATCAAATGAAGTCAACGAAGTGGAACTAACAAGAACACTATGTCACTATCGCACAAATAAATTTCAGAAATTCGAGCTACAATATTTTTAAAAATGAATTATTTTACCCAAAAAAAATAGTTTAAGAAAAAGAAATGGATCGGTTGAAGAAAACGAGAAAAATTACCAGGAGAGAAAGTAGCCATGGAAGTGGAAACAGGAGCTATAGAAGGGTTTGAAGCAGAAGAAGAAACAGTGAGGAATTGAGTAACAGAGATCTTGAAAAGAAACAGAAATTGAAGATGAAGAAGTTTCTTCATTTGTTTTTTGGCAAAGAAAAGAAAAGAATCGATCGAATTCTGGATTTCACTCTCCAGACTTTCTTGGGTTTTGAGATTCTTTAGAAAGCGAAGAGTGAACGAACTATCGCTTTCTCTCTAAGCAAATGAAGAAATCTCTTTTATGATTTGCATAAAGGAGGGAAAGAGAAAGGGTTTTTTTAAAAAAAGTTGGATTTCTTGACCATTAAAATTAAAAAAATTAAAAAAATGTGATGAACTAACGAGGAAAGATTCGTTGACACACAAAGTGACAAAACAGTTTATTTACTACTAAAAATTAATTCGATTGCTAATTAACTTTTATACTGTTGTAATGTTTTTAAAGCCATCTAGAACAAAATGCTACTCCCTCTGTTTCACAAAAGTATCATTTTAAGGTTTTGTTTTTGTTTTAAAAAATATATCATTTTGTATTTCCAATGGAATTTTTGAAACAAAAATCCAGTTTTAACCTTGTTATATTGATGTATTAATTAAAAAGATAAATTTGTTTAGTGTATTAATAAAAAGTAAAATAAAACTTTTATTAATTTTTTTTAATATGCGTGAAAAAGAGTAGAATGAGTAAGAATTAACTTTTTGGCTCCGAATCATGAAATTAGATCAAGCGGATTAAGTGAAATGAGTGAGAATTTAGCTGATTAGGTGGTATAACCGTATAAGTACAAATGAAGCACATATATCAAGTGGATTAGCCAGGCTATATATTCTCTTAAAACAAAATCGCTTAATAGTTTAACATTGTTATATTACGAGATATGTCATTATATATTTAAGTTTTTGTTTTTGAACCTTTTTTAAGTTTAAGTTTTTTTCTAAAGGTTCGTTAAACGTATTTTACGTATATTATCATGCCAAAATCAAGTGAAACATCGAGAAAAACATATACTTCACACATACAATTATTATCACATAATTGTTCTAATAATCATTATCTTGCAGTAATACGCGGGATAGATACTAGTATCTGTATAAAAGGTGAAAGAAAATAACAAACGGTGTGTGATATAAATATATTTGAATAAGCAATGTTAAAAACGTTATGAAACGCAACATTTAGATATGATAATCTATTAAATGAAATAAATTTTTATAATCAATTAATTTACTAAACTAATCTTCATCTTTGTAATCTATAACGCCCCAAAAATTTAAATAAATTTTTCAAAACATCACTAAAACAATTAAAAATAAATCATTAAAACTTTCAAATCTACGTAGTATGAAAAACTATAAAAAGTTCAAATTTCAAAAAAACCAAATATAACCAATCCAAAGAAAAAACTTTCAAGTCTCGTGATACTATTTAAAATTTTATAAAAAAAAAATTATAATAAAATTAAACCGAAATAAACGAAATATTTAAAATTTTAGTTTAATTCGACAACAAGATTTTAGACAAAACCGAATCGAATTTTGGGTAACTTATTTTAACCAAACCTAAATTTAGTTCGGTCTAATTTCGTCAAATTTTATCTCAATACGAACAAAAAAAACGAAATTCTGAATGTGCAGGTCTAGCTCTAACGCCCTAAGTTTTAATACCTTTTTCATGTCCAAGAGTTTTTTTCGTGTGTACAGGCCCGACCCAAAGGGGGTGGACAGAGGTGCAATGGCCCTGAGTTGTTGTCCATTTCTTAAAAAATATTCTTATGGAAATGGTCTAGTTTTAGGTTTTTATTTCCATCAGAGGGCCGTTTTTGTTTTAAAAATCATATATATAATTAGTCAAATCTCTTTCCAATGAAGCTGTCTACAACATCAAACAAATTATTTTTTATGGGCTTCAAATAATCAGCTAACATTGAAGATCAATTTTAATGGGTTTTTATATATTTTATTCATATAAATTTTTAGGTTTAACATAACATGAATTTAGAAAAGAGAAAAAATCTCTACAAACTAAAACACTACAAATTCTCTAAAATATTAATAATTCAAAATGTTAATTGTAATAAAAATAAAATAGAACATAGAAACAGAGTTGGAAAACCTATGAAGAAGGCAAAAAGATTTAAAAAAACTCTTTAAAATCCATGAAAGTAATAGAAAGACATCAAAACCTATCAACAATATTAGAGATAAAAAAACAAAATGTCGATATTCTAACGAAAAACATTTAGACCCGAATGTTGGGCTTTTCAAGCCCATGTCCAACTCCCCATTACTATGGTATTGTCCGCTTTGGGCCCAGGTGGCAAAGCCCGCACGGATTTGTCTTTGGACTCCTCCCAAAAGGCCTCATACTAATCAGAGTTGGACATTACTTATATATTAGACCATTAATGTCTAATCTTTCGATGTGGGACTTGAATTGATATCCCAATAATCCCTCCTTCAAGCCAAAGATCATATCACTCTTCGCCTCCAACCTCCTGCGAAACTTGGCACCATCTTGTACCGCCTTAATCGCAAGTTCACCATGAGGGTTATCTTCCCACTTTTCCAGGTCCACTTTTAGAACCTTGGCTCTGATACCGATTGTTGGGCTTTTCAAGCCCATGTCCAATTCTCCATTAGTATGATATTGTCCGCTTTGGGCCAAGATGACTGATGCGGTGGGGTTGTTACTTTAAGTTTTACCCCTAAGATAGCTGCAAGTGCACAACAATCACAGTAGTATATTAAGGGATCGAATCCACAGAGATTGTTGTTTTGCGAAAGTCCTAGGATTTCTAACTTCTTTAAACCAAAAGGGGAGTTGGGGATTTGGTGTGTCACAGTTTGCAGCGGTAATATCAAGCAGGAGAATAGAATTAAACGGTTGTGAATCAATAGATAAAAGGCGTTGGGTTCAGGGGTATTCTCCGGGGTTCATGGATCGGATCTAACAAGCAATAGATTAGGTCCTAAATGATTTAATGAGTTAGGTTCTTAAGCTGAAACGGTCGACTATGACGACCCCGCGTTCGCGGATCTAACCACCTACGTTTGTCTTATCCCGCGGATATGATCTCTCATCCCACGATACAAGACAATCGTGCATACATATCATTCACCTATTTGTAAACACTCGCGGTGCGGTCCGTCGATATGCCTAAGCATCCTACGGTGTGATCCGCTCGTTAACCTCTAGATCCAGACGATAGACCACACGTTCGTGTATCTAGTCGTCCTGAAATCAGTTGTTAATTGATTAGAGAAGCAAACATGCAATAAGAGCAAGACATAAACGAAGATACCTAAAAGAACCTAAAAGAAACTTTATCTCTATCAACCTAGTGAAATCGATCCATGATTAAACCCCTTTGAAAAACCCTCTTAAAAACCCAACTAGATGACTACTCGTTCATGGGAACGGGAGACATCTTTGAGATAAGAAAGGTGCGAATTGTATTGAATAAGAAACAGAGTTAGAAAACTTTTCAAAGGAAATCCAGATGAAAAGAGCTTCTTAAAGTATTGAAAAGCAAAGAACTAAGAACAAAAGATGAAAAGAGAAGGAAGGAAAGGTGGCGGCTGCAGAAGAAATCTCTCTCGAGGTCTTCAACTCCGGGGCCGTCGATCTCTCTCTCTCTCTCTCTCTCTGGCGGTGTGAAAAGTGTTTCTCGAAAAGTTTTGTGTGAAGTCACGCCCTTTGTGAAACCCTAAGGCCTCCTTATATAGGCTCTCCTGTCTTCAGAAAGTGGGCTTCGTGATTTAACCTCGGGAAATATCGAATAAGTGCAAATGGGCTCGGGATGAGCCGGAATGGTCTGGCCGCGCCAGCGACCAGGCGTGGCTGCGGCCACTGGTCTTCTGAAGATCTGTGGCACGGCCGTCCCTCATCTGAGGAAGTGCTTGACGGACCTTCTTGCTTCCTTCGTAACTTGAGATCCAACCGTGGGATTGGACTCGAAACACCTTGGCATGAAAGACAGCTGAAAGGGCTATCTTGTCTCCAAATATGAGCTTGATCTTATAGTGGGAAGGTCGTCGTCTGATGCTGAACTTATGGCTCCAAGCACTTGTCCTTGAAGTTCCCGTTCTGCTCCAAAATGTGTCATTTTTGTCCAATTTCCCTGAAATGACTCTTAAGACTAGGAAACGTGGAAATCACTTTAAAACCGTTGAAAACCGGGTTAAAACACTTGTAAGGGATCTTGAAATGATAGGTTTTAGGAGTAAAATATGGGTGTTATCAACTCCCCCAGACTTAAACCTTTGTTTGTCCTCAAACAAAACGCAGATGAAGTCTCGGAAAGAGGTTTGAAAATATGAGAACTAGCAAAAACTCAGCGACCGTCTTTCTAAACCATAAGTCATCGAACAAGTCTATCGAAAATTCTCACTATAGTTCCTTCAACACTAGTCCTTTATGAAGCTTTCACTATCTAAATCTCAGGTTTCAGTCAACTAGCTCTCTAAGTAGTATTAAGATTGGCGTGATCCTTGTCAAGGGATATTAAGCTAGGTTCAACGAGGTTAGGTGCATAAAGGCCTTTATTGGTGAGGTTTAGAGTGTTTCGAGTTACCGTATAGATCTCCGGAAGGTGCGAGATATTATGCAAAACAACAGGAGAAGGTGGAACTGTTGGGATCCACGATTTCCAGTCACTCTTCGCACTTACACTTCCGCGAGTTCTTCCTGATGTCGCCATACCCCCAGACTTGGTTTCTTGCTTCTGGTTCGGGTTGGGTGGTGTCTAAAACTCCTCACATATTGACCAGAGTACCAGACTCTGCCTCTATGAATGTTCTGATTCTCTTAAGGCTCTTAGGCATTTTCTTCCCGTTTCTTTTTCTCTTTTTTTTTTTTTAATGTAACTCTTCTTTTCTACGGATAAGTCCCGTCATCATTCCAAGAAATTCGGGTCCTTAATCCGAGTCACTTTTTTTATTATATTTTTTTTTATGAAACAGGAAGTGCCTTAATGTAAGAGTCTTAAGGATCATGAAAATATTACCATTCCTTCGAGTTTTTTTGAGGCACGAGTCGTTTACTTCTGTCGTTAACACTTCCGTCCCTTAACCATTCGATCCTTCGTCTCGAGTGACTAGAAATCGTGTCGTTCCTCCCTCTCCGGCGTTTTTGCACATATCTGCATATGGTGAAAACAAGAGAGTTGCATGAGGTATGAAAAGATGGTAAGGGTTCCGGATATGGTACCAACTATTGATGTGTTGGCCGTTCGGGAACAACAAGAGAGTGTGTAAAAATGGAAAAAGATGTCTCGAACGTTCTGACTTTTTCGTTGAATGCTTAAATCTTTTGACAAGGAAATTAGAAGTCAGGTTAAAGTCCAATAAAAATAGAGCTAGTGTATTCCTTCCCCTGAAATCTCTATAGATCGGCATTCTCCAGGGTTTCGCATCGCTGGCTTTCTAGCTACCGCCTAGTCTAGTACTAAAGCTTGAAAGATCTGTTACTAGAAATAGCGTAGAAGCACACTGGTCGAATATCATCTTTGGTTTTGCATCATAGTTCCTAAAATCATATCATATATATTCGAGATACATTCTTAGTTCTAAATGAAAAAAAAAAAAACTCAAATAAAACCAAAACAAAGCAAAGTCATTAGTACGAACCCCCCTAGACTTAAATCACACTGTCCCCAGTGTGAGATAGTGGTGATAAGTCGGAAATGACTAAAAAAAAAATAAAGCATAAGTAAAGGATAGGGGTGGAATAGATGGAACCAGGCTCGTAAGCAGGAAGAGTTTCGGTCGAAACTCGAAGTCTTCAAGGCATCTGAACTCAGGGTCTAAAGGTCGCCATCTATGTGTCCTCTCTCTCGAAGCTGTCGCGCCATCTTCTCAAGCATCTCGTTCTGGCGTGCCAGCTGCTCTTGAAGTGCGGTGATCGCGGGATCAGTCGAGGTGGACGGTGCAGCGGATAATGAGGTGATGCGCATGGAGGAAGATGAGGTGTGGTGGTAGATCCTCTGACGAATCGCCTCTCTCCTAACCTTAGCGGCTACATACTCTCCAATGGTGAGCTGCAGGCGTGAGAACTCGGTACGTAACTCCTCATGGCTCGGGATCCACTGTGAGGAACCCTATAAAAGGTGCGAGACTGTGGGAGACGGTAGATAGACCGTGCGGTTATCTCCCTTCCCTAGTCTATATCGGTATCCGAACCTTTCTGGGTCCATGGTTGCGCCTGTCAGGTTCCTGTCCATCTGAAACTGGGACAAGTCAAACCAAGCCTCATCTAGGGGCACCTCGATGCTGATGTCTACTCATGCCGCCTCCATGATCGTTGTAATGATGCCTTCGTAAGTCGTGAAGACAGTCTCGCATCTAGGTGCGGTGACATCGTGCTTCACTCGCACGAGTCTCTCTGCTAGGACGCATCCAAGACATGCTGAAAGTGGCTCGTCTTTAAAGGCGGACAAGCTTTGGAATGAGAATGCATGACTGGTTTTTGCGAGAATAAAGTCGGTGTGCTATGAGGCGGTGCACAAAACGCACGGCCGGGTGTGAAAGAAAAGCAGACGGATGCCTTCCCTTGTCATAAATGCCACGGCCCATAAGTCCCCAAAGACCAGCACTCCATTCTTCTTCAATGCTTGTCTCGCTCCTCAAGTCCAAACCAAATATCTCGCAAAGTCTAGGGATGCTCAGCTCATAATCCCTAGAGCCAATGGTGAAATAGAGAGTATCATCCTTCGGATGTGACTTCCTTCCTCTCCGGTAGGTTAACTGAACTGAAGATAAGAACTCTTACGCGAGCTCCTTGTAATTCGGTCGATCAATCTCCATAAAGGTCCTGAGCCTTAGCTCGTCCAAGTACCATGTGACATCCTCGGTGATGCCCAAAGCGTCTAAAGCGGAGTAATCGATTAAGGTTGTTCTTATCTCCATCTTCTTCATCTCCTTCAAATAATCAATGTTTGGGTCCATTGGTGCTCCAAATTTTCGGACCTTGCGTTTAGGAGGAGAAGGGTTCAGCTCTCTTGTTGGCTCTTGGGGTGAAGGTGAATCATCGCGGCTTGTGCGTGCTATCCGCGAACCACGGAACCTTCTTCGTTGTTCCTCCACATATCTCCCTAGAGTGGTGTCTAGACTCGGGTTTCCTAGTGCTGTCTCGTGTTCTTGCTGAAGCGAAGAACTCCTCGAAGAGCTTAGTTGCTCTCTATTCTTCGAACGCACCTCGAAGTTCCGGTCATAGCTCATTGTACCTTGCAAAACAAAACAAAAACTCGACCAAACATGTGAATTTGATGTGTCATGAGGATTCTCAAGTGCAATGATATACAAGTCATATATCAAGAGCCTCCAAGACTAATAAAATCGAGTTAATGCATTAATCTCAAGATCAATTTGGTACTCATACTCTATTTTCGGAATTTTGGGCTTCCAAACCAAAAACTTTCAAATAAATCGATTTTGTCAACTTAATCTCATCAAACTTTGGCTCTTAAGTAATACCTAGCATGAATCAAGTTCAAACTAAGCAAATTGTCCAATAATATCACCGAAATTCGTTTTTAGGGCATGTTCTAATTTCAAATTTCCAAAGATTTCAACTTTTTCGGAATTGGGTTGCAAAAATCGAAATCTAGGCAACCTAAAACATCAACCCAAGGTTCTCTATCATTATTCAAGCATCTTAGACAATTATCTAGTTAAGCAATAGAGATCTCAATATTGAGTTCCCTAGGGATTTATAAAATTAGAGACCATACCTTGTAGGTGAAGTTGATTGAGCTTTAGAAATTGAATCTTCTTTGAGAATAGATGAGTTTAGGCCAAAGAATTTTTAAAAATAGTTCGGATTTGAAAAATCTAGAATCTCTCAAAAATCTCCAAATCTTTTGGAAGAGAAGAAGAAAAGAGGGTTTGATTCTAAAATATCTTATTTTGCTTTTAAAAAGGTGTTTTTATCACCAAAGAACCTTTAATTTTCAAAAACTTTAAAACGAGAGAACTTACCTTGCGTGTTGGTCACGAATCGGTAAAATTCGTTAACTCACATTAACGAGAATGATTTTTTTTGCATTCATTGCGGGATTGTACCAAAATGCGGGAAGTTCGGTTCGGGAAGAAAACGTAAGTTTTCCGGGTCGGCCGCTCAGACGACCGCTGGCCGCGCCATGGCCCGTCGCGCGGCCACGGTCCGTCTCACCGCGGCACGGGCTGGTGCTCGCGCGGCCAGCCTCCTTCCGAGGCTCCTCCTCATATTTTTGGGTTTTTCTTGGCTTTTATGTATATATTTTTTTGTTTTATTTTCCTTCATGTGCCTAAGTACAGCAAACTTACAAAAACTAGTTGTTAGAAAAAAAAAAAAAAAATTAAAAACACGTACCGGATGGGTTGCCTCCCACCAAGCGTTTTTGTTTAAGTCGTTTAGCTCGACTTCGTTCGAAGCTTAGGCGGTTGAGGAAAGTGCTTCCGGTGTTGTCTCTCCTAAAGCTTCCCCTTGTCTCCTTATTAGCAGCGTGCCTCCGTTCCCGTTCCTTAGAATTTTCGCTTCTAGGATCACCTGCTTGGTCTTCTCGACCGTCTTGACCATTTCTTCTTCACTCTGCTCTTCCAGCTCGGGAGGAATCAGGATCTTGATCCTAGAGAAGGGTCTCGAGTGGAGCTGACCCACTCTTGATATCATACACTTTTTCTCCTTTTTGGTCGTTTGGCTTTTCCTTTCCGGTGGTGAAGTGTTTAGCTCCTTCGGATAGTATCTCTTCTGACTTATATGTAGGAAGACTACAAAGTTGCTTACGTGGTTGATCCTTGCTCCTACCGTGGCCAAGAAGGGTCTTCCAAGTATCAAAGGCTTGTCTTTGTCTTCCCCCATATCGACCATGTGGAAGCCCGTAGGAACTATATTATATCCGACAAGGAGTTGGACGTTGTAGACTACGCCATTCGCTCTCTTCTTAGACGAATCTCTGAATACTAGCTGCATAGGCGATGGGAAATAGGTTGCTATTCCTAACCTTTCAGCAATTGTTGTGGACATGACATTGACATTAGCTCCTGTGTCGCATAGACAATCTTCGAAGTTAATTCCCGTGATAGAGCATGGGAAGGTAAATGCGTCTGGGTCTTCTTCTTTCTTCAGCCTCTCGAACCCGCAGCATTCCGGAGTATCAAAAGATGGCTCGCCCGTTCCTTTCTTTATTTATGGGAAAAGTGGGACGAATCTGCATTTATCTCCCATAGCTAGTTCTGGCTCCTTAGCTTTGTCGGCAATCGCAGAGATCGCGTTACAGAATCCTTTCGGGTTATCCTCAACCTTTTCGGGAAAGATTCATGCTTGCCTCTTGATGTTTTCAGCAGCTTGTGCGACTTGCTTGTCCAATTTCTTCACATGGGAAGATAGAGATTCGAATTTGCCGTTCAGGTCATTGTACATGCAATCTACCTTGATGTTGAGGTCCTTGACCGATTTCTCCTGAGACAACAGCAGCTGTTGCATCAATCCTTCGAGTTTGTCCTCTCGTGATGGGTACGGTGCGTTTGATGCAGCTTGCGGCGCGAGCTGGGAGTTATAAGGTTGCTTCGGCTGGTAGCCTCTGTTGCTTCCGTAGTTCACGTTTTGGAACTTGTTCTGAAAAGGTCTTCCCTGAGGTGGATATACTTGGTCTCGTGGGTTCTCCACGTTTGGGTTTCGGTATGAGAGGTTGTTGTTGTTCCTGAAGTTATTGTTGAATCCGTTGTTGAAGTTCCGGTTCGGATATGAATTCTGGCCTCCTACAAAATTAACTTCTTCCTCTCGTGTGTAGGATTCGTCTCCCTCGTCTCCTAGGTTGGATTCTTCTCTTTCTCCCGCGGTTTCACACGCATTTATGCTGCGTTGCTGTCCTTTGAGTAGTTGACTCATCATGTATTTCAGCTCGGCTATCTGCTTGGAATCCGAATCTCCGGTTCGCGGATTTCTAACATAATTCGGACAGTTGTTGTTGTTGCTCACAGCAAGGTTCTCGATGAGTGTGCGTCCTTGTCGCTCCGTCTTCGTGGTAAAGTCTCCATTGCTGGCCGTGTCGAGTGAGAGCTGGTACCTAGCCTGTAGTCCGCGGTAGAACGTGTTTAGCAAGCTAGCTCCGGAGAAACCATTGTGATGGCAGTCGCGTTCGTAGTCTTTGAATCGCTCCCATGCTTCAAAGAATGACTCGACCGGTCCTTGTTGAAAGCCTTATATCTTGTTTCTCAGCAGGTTGGATCTCAACTTCGTGTAGAAGTGATTTAGGAAAGCGGATTTGCATTCCACCCAGTTAGTGATCGATCCTGGTGGTAAAGTCTTCAGCCATCTATGAGCCTTGTCGCTCAAAGAAAACGGGAATAGCTTACACTTTAGATAGTCGGGAGGGATTTGGTTCGTCTTTGTGGTGCTACAGATTTCTTCAAATAGTTCGATGTGATCCATCGGGTGCTCGTTTGATAGCCCGTGAAACTGGTTCTGCTTCACCAAGGAGATGATTTGCGGTTTGATCTCCAGCTCGTCCTCATGAGGGGCATTCACTTGAATCGCAGCTCGATTCTGAAAGTGCTGATCAAGAGTGTCGTGATCGGCTATGGTGCGGTTTTTTGCTCGCCTAGGTTAGTTGGCGGGCAAGACAGGTCGGTTGGCGTCTTGGTCTTCCGGTTGGACGATAGGGTTCGCTCGGTTCGCGCCATTTCCGATGATCAGATTATGTCCTCCTTGCTGCAAGGCAGGATCGCGTTCTTCTTCGTCCGAGTCAGCCTTGGGATTTTGGATGATAGGGTTTCCATTGTTGTCGAGCTGTGGCTCCCTGTCTTGTAGAGCGTTAGGTGCTCGACCAGCGTTGCGAAGAACTTCTTCGTGGTTTCGTTGAACTCCAAGGGCGGCCTCGTGTTTGGCTATGCTGATCTGTCTTCTTAACCTTCGGATTTCTTTTTCGTGTCTGTCGATCTCAATGTAGCGAGGCAAGACGTTGGAAGCGTTCCTCCTAGTGGTCATACACTTGAAACATGAGAAGTAAACACAAGAGAATCGTGAGCAATGAACGGAAAAGCTTGAAATTCAACGTGGTTTAAAGGAGAAATTAGAAACTGAGAATTCGCAAAAGCAAACAATCCCCGGCAACGGCGCCAAAAACTTGATGTGGTGGGGTTGTTACTTCAAGTTTTACCCCTAAGATAGCTGCAAGGGCACTGCAATCACAGTAGTATATTAAGGGATCGAATCCACAGAGATTGTTGTTTTGCGAAAGTCCTAAGATTTCTAACTTCTTTAAACCAAAAGGGGAGTTGGGGATTTGGTGTGTCACGGTTTGCAGCGGTAATATCAAGCAGCATAATAGAATAAAACGGTTGTGAATCAATAGATAAAAGGCGTTGTGTTCAGGGGTATTCTCCGGGGTTCATGGATCGGATCTAACAAGCAATAGATTAGGTCCTAAATGATTTAATGGGTTAGGTTCTTAAGTTGAAACGGTCGACTATGACTACCCCGCGTTCGCGGATCTAGCCACCTACATTTGTCTTATCCCGCGGATATGATCTCTCATCCCACGATACAAGACAACCGTGCATAAATATCATTCACCTATTTGTAAACACTCGCGGTGCGGTCCGTCGATATGTCTAAGCATCCTACGGTGCGATCCGCTCGTTAACCTCTAGATCCAGACGATAGACCACACGTTCGTGTATCTAGTCGTCCTGAAATCAGTTGTTAATTGATTAGAGAAGCAAACATGCAATAAGAGCAAGACATAAACGAAGATACCTAAAAGAAACTCTATCTCTATCAACCTAGCGAAATCGATCCATGATTAAACCCCTTTGAAAACCCCCTTAAAAACCCAACTAGATGACTACTCGTTCATGGGAACGAGAGACATCTTTGAGATAAGAAAGGTGCGAATTGTATTGAATAAGAAACAGAGTGAGAAAACTTCTTCAAAGGAAATCCGAATGAAGAGATCTTCTTAAAGTATTGAAAAGCAAAGAACTAAGAACAAAAGATGAAAAGAGAAGGAAGGAAAGGTGGCGGCTGCAGAAGAAATCTCTCTCGAGGTCTTCAACTCTGGGGCCGTCGATCTCTCTCTCTCTCTCTCTCTCTCTGGCGGCGTGAAAAGTGTTTCTCAAAAAGTTCTTTGTGAAGTCACGCCCTTTGTGAAACCCTAAGGCCTCCTTATATATGCTCTCCTGTCTTCAGAAAGTGGGCTTCGTGATTTAACCTCGGGAAATATCGAATAAGTGCAAACGGGCTCGGGACGGGCCGGAATGGTCTGGCAGGCGTGGCGCGGCCACTGGTCTTCTGAAGATCTGTGGCGCGGCCGTCTCTCTTCTGAGGATGTGCTTGACGGACCTTCTTGCTTCCTTGGTAACTTGAGATCCAACCGTGGGATTGGACTCGAACCACCTTGGCATGAAAGACAACTGAAAGGGCTATCTTGTCTCCAAATATGAGCTTGATCTTGTGGTGGGAAGGTCGTCGTCTGATGCTGAACTTATGGCTCCAAGCACTTGTCTTTGAAGTTCCCGTTTTGCTCCAAAATGTGTCATTTTTGTCCAATTTCCCTGAAATGACTCTTAAGACTAGGAAACGTGGAAATCACTTTAAAACCGTTGAAACCCGGGTTAAACACTTGTAAGGGATCTTGAAAATGATAGGTTTTAGGAGTAAAATGTGGGTGTTATCAGTGACAAAGCCCGCACGGATTTGTCTTTGGGTTCCTTCCCAAAAGGCCTCATACTAATCAAAGTTGGACATTACTTATATATTAGACCATTACTGTCTAATCTTCCGATGTAGGACTTGGACTGATATCCCAATAATCTCCCTTCAAGCTAAAGACCATATCACTCTTGGCCTCCAACCTCCTGCGAAACTTGGCACCATTTTGTACCGCCTTAATCGCAAGTTCACCTTGAGGATTATACTTTAAACTACAGTGAAGAGAGACTATAAATTAAGCCTATACGTGACATTAGTTTATAAGTTTAAAAACAAATTCTAATTTTACAAACCACAAAACTGTAAATGTTTACGAAATTAAATCAATCAATACAATATTTCGAATAAGAAATAAAGAGAGTGGGTGGGATCGATGTGAATTTACTTTGTTGATCTTGCAAAAAAACAAACTCTAATTTTACAAACAACAAAACTGTAAATTGTTTACGAAATAAAAATATCTGAACAATATTTCGAATAAGAAATAAAGGGAGTGAGTGAGATCGATGGTGAATTCACTTTGTTGATCTTGCAGGCAATAAGCAGCAGAAAAAGAGAAGCCAATTAAATAAATATTTTATGAGATACATAAATACTTACAATAGCGAATAAATATAAAAAATATATTTTTTTAAAACAATTAACACATCTCAATTTATATTAAGAAAAATATTTCATAATATGTCTACATATGTAATAATAATATTTTTTTAAAAAACATAATATCTACATATGTAACAATAATATTTTTTTAAAACATAATAACAATATAAATATATAAAATTATAAAGTAAAAATTAAATTAACAGGATTGATTTCTAGTTTAGAAAATGCCCAAATATTTTTTAAAAATAATATTTTTAGGATCCTAATTTTTTTTTTGCCATAGGGACCTGATATGTGTTGGGCCGGCCTGTGTGTGTCCTTCCAATACATCTAAGAAAGATAAGTTTCTCAGTAGATAATTTAATTTCCCGTTTACCAACCATAGATTTTTGAAAATGACGATCCAGGGAATCGCGTCGACAGTTTCATGCCACTTTCATCATTCTCAGCCTAAGTGGACTTAGATTTTTATTAGATTGGTCGCTGAAAGCTAAGTTTTATTTCATTTATTAATCAATATTTTATTTTATAAACTACTAGATTTATTACGAGTGGTGGGAGTCCCACCGTGTGAAACCAACAATTTTTTTAAATATATATAAATAAATAAATACTATTGAACGCGTTATGACTTATGATGATTGTGATATTATGATATCTAATTATTATGACAACTATAATCGAATCAAATAATATTAAATAGATGATTATACCACTACGTGCGAATCAAATACTCCAGTATTATGTAGGTGATGAATGTTTGTGTTGTTTTTAGATTTTGGTTTTTGGTTTTTGGATTTTGGTTTTTGTTTTTAGATTTTAGTTTTTAGATTTTGGTTTTTTGATAATACTTGGGAGAAAAACTCCAAAAATATAGATTTTGGTTTTTGCTTACAAATTGGAAGTTATTTTTAAAAACTAGTTTCCCTAAATTTTAGAGAATCTATTTATCAAAAAACTTGATTGGCAAATAAAATGGTTTTTGAAAAACAAAAGCCAAAAACTCTTTCAAAAACTACAAACATTCATCACCGTAATTTGAGGAAGTTTTGTTGTCGATTTTATTTATATGTTTTTGATGTAAATAATTTTGATTGTATAATTTGTAAAGAGATAACTAATGTATCTTAAACATTGTATAATATATAATTTTAACTATTAAAATTTCTGACAAAAAAACTATTTACATATACGATTGAAATATTATTTTGTTGGGACAAAAAAAATGAAAAGAGAAATATTCTATTTATTGTCCCCGTCGAAATATACGTTTCGATTAGTGGGAGACCAACTTCTTTTTCCCTTTTATTATTGGGAAATACCACTCAATGAGTCAATGGCATAAGAAAACATCATATTTAAATATCGTCTACCGGTAGAGATTCGCATGCACTGGTCATGAATTAATGACCATAATACCCCTACTCAATCTATCTGCGCCGAATACATTAATATTTTCGTAGCTTCTATGGACCCACAATATTGTTTGCTTAAACCGACAACGATATCCAATTATTTTGATTACCGAGGCCCGTCGCTTTCATTCTTTTTTTTTTATTTGGTATCAATTGCTTTGGGGGGAAAACGAATCGGTGCTTGGCTTACGGTTTTCAGAAAGCGAAGGGCTTGGTGAGTGGAGATAGTTATCAGTAACTTAGTTTTCGCCTCACAAAATTTGATAGTTCGGTGATTTCTGAACAGGTATTCCTTTATAGACAACTCCCCATCTATTGTATTTCATAAATCCTAACTTTTGTTGATTTTTTTTCTTAAATCCGTAGATGGCAGACCTCAACTTGCCGCGGAGATTAATTGAAGCGGGAAAAGCCCCATTGGGAGATCGGGTCAATGTTTATCAGAGGATTCCTGATATTCAAAGTATAGTGGACGCATTGGAGGAAGACGAAGTTGAGTTCATCAAAAAATCACAACTGGGCAAACTTCTGGACATGCCCGCGAAACCGGCGTGGTCTGGGGGTTTTGGACTTTATCTGTTATCAAAACAGTTGGATGTTGAGAAAGCGAATGAGATCTGGATAGTCTTTGCCGGAAAACCCATTCGATTTTCAATTCCGAAATTCAAGATCGTCACTAGGTTAAGATGCGGGAGATTGCCGCCGGAGAAGAAGAAAAGGAAGATTAAATTGGGGAAGAAAGATTCGTTTTTTGAAGAACTATTTGGTCAAGTAGTCGATGTTACAGTCGAGAGAGTTATCGCGTTGCTTAGGCGTCGATCTAGAGGTGATAAGCAGATGCGGTTGCGTTATGCTGTTCTTGCGCTTGTGGATGGAATTCTCCTCCCCACAATGCATTACAATCGAGTGAAGATAGTGAAGGAGCATGCCGAGATGGCCAAAAATCTGGACGCCTTCCTTTCTTATCCTTGGGGGCGGGTATCCTTCGACATGATCATCTCCTTTATCAAAGAAAGGGATATCGCGCAACTAGCCACCTCGGACATTGCCGTCCAGAGTTTTTTTTATGTCATACAACTTGTGGTGTTGAGAGCCGTGCCGGATGTAATTGAGGATAACCGGAAGGACGCACCAGTTATTACAGACGAGGACGAAGATTTTGTATCGGAAGAGATCCCTATGCCGCATCTAAGGCTTGGATACGTTAGGGAGGTCGACGAGGCCGCCGAGGTACTCTTCTAAACGTCACGTTGTGTTCATAACTTAATTTATATCGGTATGTTATTTACATTGGTAAGTGAGAAAACGTTATACCGATTACGGTAGTAACTATAAAAACCACAACATACATGTTTCGGTGGCAATTGTCGAAGACGTTATACATATTACGGCGGTAACCGGCAAACTTAGACACTTACTAACAATTGTAGGATGCATAGGCAGTTTATGAAAACAACTTTTTTTTGGAATACCTGTTTAAACACTAATCTTGGGTACGCCTAATTACGTGGTGCGTAGGTGGAAGTGGACTCCATTATTTGCGCGGAATCCGATTTCGATTCTCATGACGAAGATTTGTCATGGACGGATGACGAAGACGACCCCAAGGTCGATAACATGGTCGCGCTTATCAACAGCGGTTTTGAATTTGATGATTCCATGTTCGTTGGTGGCAGTAAGCCGTCTGAGCTTGTTGCGGAAATGAGGTCAAGAAAAATTACTAAGTCTAAGTCTAACCGAGTTTGCAGACAGAAAGCGAAAGGAAGGGAAAGCGGAGCAACTCACTCCAAAAGGAGTGGAGGCACGATTGGCATCGCGGCGGTAAACAATGCCATCGATTGCAAACTAACTTCTACGGTAACGTTGTTAGAATCTAAATTCTCGGCCATTGTCGATGAGAAACTAGCCGTGAACCAGAAGGAAATAATGGATGGAGTTGCGAAGTTGATCTCCCAGTATATGACGTCACAGCCACAGATGTCGGGGTCGTTAGGAAGGGGAGTTTCTGGGGATGATCCGCCGGCAAGTAATAGCCATCCTCGAGCCGGTGGCGGCAAAGAAACTGCAAGCGATGGCGACGACAAACTCAACAACAATTCACCTATAGTGTCCCCGCAAGACATTGTCGACGAGATTTCGGCGTTCTACAGAGCTGATGGGGTATGCTGTTAAGTTTTTCTTATGGGACCCGACAGTCAATCTATCTTTATTCCAAATTCGGAGCATGTTTATTTTGGCGAATTTTCTAACCTATATATGTGCAGGACGTCGACGGCATTGGCCAATCTGTGCCCGAACCTGGTTCCAATACGCACCCAAACGAGGCTGCTGTGAAGGTAACCCCAGTATCTTATAGCCCGCTAACTACATTTCCTAATTGTTGTTGAGTGAGTTCGCCATGTGGATAAATCACCAGGGGATGAAATATTTACTGTTTCGAAGGGTCCGCCGCTTTATTAGTTATTGTTTAACCTTATTATTATGTTAATATCATTAGCACGAAGGCTAGTTACATCTATGTTAACGGTAACTTATATTCGAAGCATGTTTATTTTGGTAAATTTCCTAAACTATATATGTGCAGGACGTCGAAGGCATTGGTCAATCGGGGCCTGAAGCTGGTTCCAATATGCACCCCAACCAGGCTGCTGGGAAGGTAACCCCTACCAGTATTTTATAGCCCGCTAACTATATTTTCTAATTTGTTGTTGAGTAAGTTCGCCATGGGGATAAATTTCATGTAACGTTTGGTCATAGCTGCAGTCGTCAGGGGACAAAATATTTACTGCTTCGAAACGTCCACCGCTTTATCAGTTATTGTTTAACCTTATTATTATGTTAATAGCATTAGCACGAAGGTTAGTTACATCTAGGTGTTGTAGCTATGTATTTTTCGTAGCAGGACTAATAATGCGTTACACACGTGTATCCAAATATTCGTAGGGTGGCGACGGCAGTGGAGGATCTGCGGTGCACCCCGCTTCCACTATGGACCCCCCAGATGCTGATGCAACGGTAACCGTCACCCTTTATTACTTCCAACCCTTTGTTTTATCATAACGCAGACGGGCAGTAAGGATAACGTAATTTTTTAATACGTCCAGGTGGGTGAGGAAAAGGACGTACGAAATGAAGGAGAGGAGGTTACACCCAAAGTTTGACACCTCGCTAACTCTTTTTACTAATAGTGTATACGTTAGGCTGCTGAATTTTAAGGAGCCGTCGGTGTTACCCGAGGCTGTGGGAGACTTCCAGGAAAACGACGAAGTCGACGCAGAGATTAATGATTACATGGAGGTAAATTCCTCCTATCTCATGTTTTAAGTTTCTGAATCCAAAAAATTGTTAACCGCTAAGTACCCTTTCCAATAATGTTAATTATTTTGTCATAAATACATCTAGGCTGTGCAGACAAAGATCGACGATACTGATGTACGCGACGTAGGTTTCCTGGTACTTTATTACTTAACAAATCCCCTGTGTCTGTATTAATTTTGTTCCTAATTTTTTCCTTGCTAACAGGAAGCAAATGAGTCGCATGAGTTAGGAGAGGCGGGCGCCGTGGTTGAAGCGAAACTTCCGTTGGGGGATGCTAGGAGGAGTAAGCGGGTTAAGGTTATTTCCTGTAGGCTAGACGGAAGGTTTGAGTGCGGAAAGAGAATAAAAACAACAGTAGGTCACGAAACAGCTGCCGAGGTTGAAGCAGCTGCGAGATTGGAGGAGAGGCACAACCGGGCCATGCTTTCCCTGCGAATTTACATACCTATATACAATCTTTATGTTATTTGCGGACACCGACGCTAACCTAATTTCATATAACCTTGTTGCAGGGTCAGTGTCGGGCGACATACCATGTTGTCCGGGAGAGAAATTGCAGACATAATGGGTAGGGAAAAACCGCTGATACCAAAGGTAATTCAGTGTCTTAACAATCCAATTACCATTGTACGGTGACGAATATTAAAATTTCCTCTGTTTCCCAGACGATGGACGCCTTCTGCGTACTGTCCTGACGGATGCTTCGCAAGGACGACAATCACGGTGAGAGTTTAAAAGTGGAAGTTCTAGACACCAGGTTCGTCGGCAGCCTGACCAGGCTGTACCCCCGGTTCACAAAATCAACAAACCCCCACACATTTGTGTTCCCCAAAACACAACCAAATAATCGAAGGTGTTGACGACGTTGATCGCGTTCAACTCTTTGAAGCCGCCGATATGCTGTATTTTCCGTTCAATCTTGATAAGAAGCACTGGGTAGCAGCCGCAGTTGACCTAATAGCTTGGAAGATGAAAGTTCTTGATCCCAACGTTGGTGTGAAGTCAGAGGCCAGCCTGCTGAAGGTTTTTGAACCAGTTGCCGTCATGTTGCCTTACCTTTTCAAGCGTCTTGCACTAAACCCAGAAATGTCCCAGATTAGCACAACCCCATTTTCGGTGGAAAGGGCTACAAGGATCCCCCAAGTTATATCTCCATCCGACGCCGGCATGGCCGTAGTTGCGTTGATGCAAATGCACGCTGTTGGGGGTCTTACTTACGCCAGAGGTCTTGACACCAGCACAATTGGTTTGGAGACGAAGAAAAACGTGACCATGCTCATCGAGTAGTTTAATGTTTGATGGGGGTTTCTTCAATAAACCAAATGTTTTCGTTACCTTGCTGTTGTACTCTCGGAATCATCTCTTATAAGTTGATATTCGGAACTTGGGAATTGCATAATTGTTCACGACGTTGTGCCGTGTAATGGTAACGAACTAAACTAGTTACGCACACTTAACGCCTTTTGTGGAATTATGGTTGTCATGTTAACTTAATTGGATGCGTCGTTATTTCGTATTTGTAATTCCGTTTGATCTACTTTTTCTCCCCTTAATATCCTAGTTAGATTAACGTTTATTACCTCGGAAACCCTAATTGCATTAAGCTTGACAAGAAAACAAAGGGACCGAACTTGCTATTTGTTTGCATACTTTCTTGCATACTTTCTTCTGCTCGAATTAAACCGATGACACAGGTTAACGGTGAACTTGTTATACTTGAAGGAAAGACGAGCACCCCATAATGCGAGCCGAATGAATTCAGTTTACGCCGATTACACCGATTACCCAGTTACGTTGAAATTGTTATATGTGAGGGCATGACGACCCACCAATAACGCGTAAGCCGTCTAAATTACGTTTAACTAGATTAAACCTCTACCCCAGTTAAGGTAAACTTGTTATATGTGATAACGGTTAAGCCGATTACATCGATAACTTTGTTGTTGCCAGCAACGTATTTCACATTTAACTGCGTTGTAGATGCTATTTTACATTAGAAAAAAAAAAGCCATAAAAGGCACCCCGGTCGCGGGCGAGGTTATCCGGCGACAGAGTCATTACAAACACAAGTTCGTGGGTTTGGTGTAAACAGGGGAAAAAAACCACACCAACCCTGCCTAATTTCATACACCACGACGATTGTGGTTTCCAACATTCTCGTATAGAGACAAAAAATCTAACCACACTCGGAGCATCCACCATTCATCTTCACCACAACCCTACCCTTAATATATACATTCTTCTTCTACGTCACTGAAATCTTCTCATGGGTCCTGATACAAGCATTAAACAATTCGCAATCAGTTAAAATCCCCGTATTACAAACCTCGAAAATCAGGACTAAAACATAAATTATGTTGGGGGAATACCAGGATTGGGCCTTGCACGTTGATTTGTTATGACCACGGATCCCGCAACGTGTGCACCTTCTCTGCGCTACCCGCTGGATTAATGCTTAACAAGGTTAGAATAATATTTTTCTGCTAATAATAAATATTGTTAACGAGGTTACCTTGAACTCTCCTTTAGATGGAATTCGTAACTTTCTTGGGCGCCCCGGGGGGGGCGCCTCACGGTGGGCGGTTTTAGGTTCCCCCCTCCCACGTCGGTAGGACTTGGCGCAAGTGTGTCTATATCCGGCACCGGCATTATGTTCCCCGCGTAAGCAAGTTTACGAAAGGCTTGGGTATAGTGAACGCCCATCAAGGTGTCCACTGTCACACCAGCTTCAATAGCGGCGGCTACAGCATGGCGGCATGGGATGTACAGTAGTTGGAATTCGCGGCATGTGCAGCTTCTCTCCCATAAGTGAACCCCGAAAGGTACTCCCTTTTCGTCCCTGACCTCGTATATCCTGTCGTCAATCTTCAGGACCAAATAACTTGTAGATTTCTCGTAATTATTGATGACCATATCCTTAACTTTCTCAGTCAGAATGTCATCTGAATTCGTTGCTGCTTCCCGTCTTAGCGTGAACCACGTTACCAAGGTTGTCCGTAGTGTTTCCAAAATAGAGATCACCGGGTAATCTCTGACCATCGTCAAGACGTTATTAAGGGACTCTGAGATGTTGCTGGTCATGACATTATATCTATCGCCAACAAAATGTGACCTTGTCCAGTGCTGAAACCCCAAATTGGTGAGGTAGTCCGCGCACTTGTTGTTTGTAGATCTAACCTCCGCGAATAGTTTTTCGAATTCCACCAGTCTGTACTCCCGTCTTATCGAACTCGGTTTCAATCCCTACAACTGAGTTAGGATTGCTCTTTAACAACAGCTTAAAATAAGTGGGTATTAGGGCATAACTCCCCAATGCGGAGCCTAAAGTAGTGTCCATAGCTATCTCCCTAGCACGCCAGGCTTTCCAGTAGCTTACGTGAAGACTGAACTCTTGCCTCAACATCCGACGCAGGTCACAAGCTCGGGGGCCCCTTCCTCCTCCACCGTTATACCTCGACCTCATCATGTTCCCGATCAAAGAACTTGAAGCCTGCCTGTGAAAATTCCCCCTAGAATCCACACTGCACGTGTGCCTAAGACATGTACTGCGGATCTCATACCGCGTATTGTCATTCATCCTTATCGCGTATACTCTCCACGGGCAGCCGTCGCCGACACAAACACTGATAACTACGTTGGGGTTGGACTTTGCATACCGATAATGGAATTTACGGTTAATCGCATGGATCGCCATCTTCATCCGGCAATCTTCCTTATTCTTAAAAAGCCTGCCAACGAATAGCTCATCTCCCTCGTAGTCTACATCATGCAACGCCCTTTCCATCTCATCTGTTGACGACGTTAGAACAGTAAGTACCTTACGCCGCTAAGTATAAATATAAGTTATTACCTATATATGGTATACACACCTTCCTCTGTTGGGTCGTCAAAGTAAGGAGGGGCGTCTCTTTCGTGCATCGTTGGGACTATGCGTGATTCAACTGCCGGTGGCAATGCCAGGAGCATGGTTGGATTGGACTGAGAGGGACCGCCGACATCACTAACATGTGGGAGATTGTCATACGTAATCCATTTCCCTTTATTCGGCCGGCCTAGCCGGCATAGCGTAGTTGCTACTTGCAATTCTTCAACCGGGGCTTCTATACCGGGTAACATATCATCGCCTGGGTGTATATAAGTTACCAGGTAACCAAATTAGAGTGCGATCTCAATTGCAAGATAACGTAATGTTCAAAATAACAAACCTATCAGAGATAATGTAGGTGGAGATGGCCCCTCGTCTGACTCCTCGGCAGAGAACATGGTCTCCGAAGGTACATTACTCACCGGGCTTGACGACGACTCAGTGGAGCTGAGTGTCAGAATTGGAGGCTCCGTCGGCAGGACCCTTTCAGTTTGAGCTGACCCAACCCCAAAATGCAATTGCAATCCTACATCAACTGGTGACTGTGATGGTCGTGTTTGAACATTTCCAGTATTCGCGTAATTACACCCAATAACACCGGGGGTTAACCACGACGATGGACGGTCACTGCTAACCGGACACCGGGGAAATTGTGCAAATAACTCTGTCAGGTCACCCGCAATGGGGACTGCCCTTGTATTCAAGCCCATATCAGCTGACCAATCCCCTGCAAGCGGAGGCAGCTGCTGCTCTGTCCCCTTTCTATCTCCAACTGTGAAGGTGCCATTTCCACCGAAAGGGTAACATAGTTCAGCGTGTGTACAGTCATTTATTTAACAAAAAACTGTAGGCCATTGGGACTTTGAGATACCTTGTCGGGAAGATCTGTCACCAATCCTCCCAGCATCACAGTTAGCGTGTGATCTCGTTGGCAACTCTGATGATTGACGTAACGCGCCTAAGCCTCGGCCCGTAGGGGGTTGTAGAATCTCGGCTCCAACGTCGCCAACTTTACCCTTCCCCTTTGAGTTTTCAACTGATCATTACAGTAGGATCTTAAAGTGTTAACTTTGATTACATTGTTTGCGTATTTTGGTAAATGAAGATGTTACTTACCTAGCTGAGATCTTCTATCTTCAGGATCGGGTTGGCGTGGTGAAGATGTTTCGCCGAATCCCTCCCCAGCCCCAACTATTTGAGGCGGGAATCGCAACAGCCTACCAAAGGTTAGACCTCCTGGACCAGGTAACCCGGTTATCGCTGCGAAATCTCTACTAATGCTTGTGCTGTTGACGTTACGTTCGGAGCCGAAGAGGATGATCCTTACACGCAGGAATACTTCCTCCAGGTCTGATCGGATTGCTATGAACAGGGCCGTGTCTTCGTCATCTACCACATATATAGGTCTTGCCTTTTTCCAATCGGGTCTCATCATCCATTGAGGCCATTGGTAAGTTATTTCGACATCGTCTGCAGGGGTAAGTCCGAACTTCTCTTTTATGGCGCGTAGAAGTGTCCAGTAGTCAGCCCGCTCGGTGATAGTCACAGTGTGAGCCGCGACTATGTGATTTGTTTCGTGTTCCCAGACACCATCAATTGTCTGCCTCCACCTTCCCGGAACTACTCGGACAAGTAGCGACATTTTCCTGTTTTTGAGTAGTCGTTGTTATCACCCAAAATATAAGTAAACGGTAAGAGTGTTAGCGTACAAATTGTATATTTGGAAGCCGGATTTTGAAAACACTTTATACTCAAGCGGGGCGTCGAAAACGTGATGGAAGCGCCATTAAATACATGGATACCTGTAAGATGGGAATCAATGCTTCCAACAACCGTCTCCGATGCAAACTAACAAAACAGATGTTTTTTTTTCCCAGAAACCCAGTTTATCGGAATGGCCATTAATGATCTTCACTGGTAAGTGGGAGCACTGTCTCTCTTATTTAATGGCGAAACCAGATACCATCACGCTAACCGAAGCAGATTTATGTTGCAAATAAAGTTAACCTTTCGTTTACCTTTTTTAATTGGATGGTTGAGATTAAAAGGGTCGGGCGGCACCAGATTTTATCAAGTTGCCAAATATATCAACAGATTCGTTCATTAATGAACTGTCGGGGAACTCTCTCTTCATTAATTACATGCGGACGCCCACAACTTCTCTCTATAGGGGCTTTCTCAACCGAAAATTCGTAACAAAATTATCATCTTTTTAAATATGAATATTGTCTTCCCATTTACTTAATTTTTCGGTCAACTGATGATATCTACTCATATTACCCTTTATTATTTTATAAAAAGGAAAAACAAATTGTTAGAAAAAAACAAAGAAAACAGCATTTTGCCATCGAAGACACGCTATAACAATCGTGTATATAAAAAACTCCCTTCTTCGATCTTCCTCCACCATCTCAACTATCTTCCTTTTACAATTATGCCCTTCTTCATACAATTTCTCTCATTTTCCTCCTAACATTTTATTTTCTCCTTCTCCTTCCTCTCTCGATCTCCTTTCCTCCTCGAATCTAAAGCCATGGGAGTCGCTGTTCTTCATCCTCGTGATTGTTTAAACGACCTTTTCTCCAGAAACAGCATCACGCCTCCTCACCGGCAGAAAAATCCTGTACCGAATCGCCGTCGCCGGAGTCCGCCACGTCATCAAACAACGATCTCTCCTCCTCCTCCTCCTGTCTCTGCTATTATCCCAAAGGGATCAAAGAAGAAGAATCTCAACCACAACAACAACAACAACAACCACGTGAGAATTTTGAAACGTGGTGAGGAGATCGGCGATAAGACACCTGATCTGGCGATTGAAAAGCCAGATCTGAAACCGATTCGTCAGATCAGATCAGATCCGGTGAAGATTCCGACTCAGATCCGAACCTCCGATCGGAAACCGATGCCGTCTCTGTTTTACGCTGGTCCAGTCACCTCTACCTCTCCGCCGCCGAGCGAAGTCCCTTTGCCGGCGTTCTTCGCGAAGAAAAGCGTCTCCGTGTTCAAACCCGCCGACGCAACCAACGATCTGATCAGAATCCTGCGCCTAGACATCGCATGATTCTCCGATCGTCGGAATCCGAATAAAAACCGGCAGATCTATAAGAAAGTATTCAATTCTCCGTACGACGAATCTAGAAGGAAGGTGCAGAGACATCTTCGTTATGAAACGTTTTCGAATCTCTCTCTTATTTTTTCAAGGGGAAAAGATCGAAATATCTTCTTAACATATTGTCTTTTTAGTTTCGCTTCTAGGATTAGTGTGTATTGTAGGAGTATCACGTGAATTAGGCTTTTCGTATTTCGTTGTCTCCTTTAAGCGTAAGTTATGGTTTGTAATGCATTTCTTAGGGTTTCATAATTATCTGTTTAGTGTGATTTTAGGATTTAAAGTCATAAGTAGAGAGATGTGTTTTATAACGGTAAGTGGTATCGATGTAATCTCCCAAGTAGTTTCTTCATCTTTGTATTTTTCTCTATCTTAATATTGTAATAACTTTCTTTTTTAATCTCCATTTGTTCGATATTTCATCTTTGTTGATTTGCTTAGAAATAAAATTAAAACAGGATCTTCATTAGAATGGTAATGAGATGATCGAGGGTAAATTTTTATGGAACATTAACGATCATAATTTGGGAGAGATAGAGATTGAATCCGAGGACTATGAGGATGATCTTTGCAGAGCAGTTTCTTGCATTTTGTCTTAGAAAATCCAACAAATCTGTAGATGAAAACTTGATGATGTAATCAGTTAAATTTCAGTGGAAACTATGTTGAGGATCTGGTTATGTTTTTAGCATTTGTTTTGGACTATCACAACGGCTCTTTTTGCTTGCCAGCAAATAAAATGATAATATAGGCATCAGAAAATTTGGACCTCTCTCTTCGAAAATTTGCTCCGCCTTCTCGTTTCCTTTCCTTTTTGTTATTGTTACTGTTGGTTTTTTCTTTGGTTTCGTTGGGAGTAGAGGGGAGTTGTATATGAAGATGGGCTGTCAGCCGTTATAGATCTCGATCTAGAATGGAGGCTTCCGCCTCGATGATAGTGGAAGCGCTGGTTTGAGTCAGACTACAGAGCAGTTTTGGCTGCAAACACTTTCGCTAGATCTAGATCGATTTTTCGCTCTTTGTATCTGGGTTATCTCTGGTATGGCTTGATCTTCGGTTTTTGTCTTGTGAAATGATGTGGTGGTGATTATTTGGCTTTGGCTCGATTCCCTTGTCTGCTCTTATTGATTTCGGTGGTTTGGATGAATTTTTTTTGGAGAAATCTTAGGTTTTCTTTCATGTTTTGGTCTCTGGTAGGGTGGTGGTTGTTAATTCTCTCGTTTCTCTTTAGAAGATCCAGCTGTTTTCATGTGGGTGATAATATGGTGGACGTTGATGTAGATACCGGCGTGAAGGTATGTGAATCTATGAGGTTTCACCAAATGTGTGTTTTGGTTTCTTTGTATAGGAGTTTCTTTCGGATTTTCAAGCAAGCTACTTTGACCTGTTTTTGTCTGTTTCTGGAGATCGGTTTTTTTATCTCGTTAGGTTTTCTCTTTTCAGAACTGGCTTCACAGTTTCTAAATCATGAAAGTTAGTTTAAGTTTGAGTATCTTCTTTCATCTTAATATTTGTAGCTTAACATATTCTTTGTAATGTCTCTCTCTTTTGGGCAAATTGTCTCCAGAAAGGGCACTGGACTTGCCGGCTTTTGCCTTTGGAAAGATCTTAATCTTTGCACTTTAGTGTGTAATGTTGCTATCTTTCAGATGAAAAAAATAGACATCAAAAAATTTGGGAAGGTTGAATGAATTTACGTTTTCAAGTTTAAAGCATAAGCCATCCTCTCCATGTCTCTCGAACCGCCTTCACGAGTCACTTCTCTCAGCTTCGACGTAATTTTTTTTTTCTTTTTTTGTGATTTTTGTTTTTTCATCCATCCATCTATATTTATTTTTTATTCATAACACTATAATTATGGATTTGCGTAACTCATGCTTATATATCTTTTCTAATTTCTTAAGCCCTGTAAGAGCATCCACAACGGACAATCTGATGTTGAGGGTATGAAGCATATTTTAATATAAAATATAATATTAAAAAATATTCAGGAAGAGAGAAGAGAGAAGAGAGAAAAAAGAAAATGAAATCGAATTAAAAATTGACACGCAAGGTGTCTTTAAGTATCTTTAGGTGTCTTTTGTGTTATCTCTACTATTTGCTACTTTTAAAATATTTTTTAAATGCAAGACACTCCTAATATTTGTGCGATGGAGATGGTCTAACTTACGACACAATTGTTTTTTTTTTTTTAATTTTGTTTTGTAAGTGCTAGAGCGGAAGCAACGATAAAACAGCTCAACCAGAAATTTCAATGCAATTGATTGGGACTTGCCAGTTGAACCAAAGGATTTGAATAAATCTTTGCTTGGGACCTATTTCTTGAACTCGTTGAAAATAGAAAAATACTCTTCTTTTAAAAGGAAAAGCTTATTATTATCTTAGAAAAATCATGATTATTTTTTTGCTACTTAAAATACAATTGGCCAAGCGGCGATGTACACTAATCTTGTCTACTGAAATTAAATTAAAATAAAATTAAAATAAAATTAATTTTTAGATTAAATTTAATTTTATAATAAGTTAATAGTCTTAGATGTAATTTTTTAAATATCATTTTCATAAGATATTGACTTCAAAATAATCAAAACATAATTAATTGAAAATAATGTTAAATGATTTATCTAAATTAAATTACGCTTGTCACTAAGTGATTTATCGAGTGATATTTTTTGTTCAAACACTAATTGTATATTTTTTGGAGTAGACTCAAATCCAAAATAATCTTTGAATCCTATAAAAATATCATGGTTTTTGCCCACTTAAAACACCAAAGTGTTTAGTAGCTCGTTTTCTAAAAAGCCGGTATTTCGAGGATGAACATATTATGGAAGCTGTTGCAGGCTCAAGACCTTCTTATGCTTGGAAGTCTATTTTACATGGTCGTGACCTTTTGGTTAAAGGCCTAAGAAAAGAGATTGGCAATGGAAATTCAATTAAAGTCTGGATGGATCCGTGGGTATGTGACGGGAGTATGAGAAGACCTCTGATGATGAATCCCATCAATAACTTCAATTTGAGGGTTTGTGATATCATTGACAGGAGTAGGCGTCGCTGGAATTTGGGAACTTTGCGTGATCTTTTTTTCCCGGCAGATGTTACTCTGATTTTGAAGAAGAAACCATCTATTTTTGAGGAAGACTCTTGGTCTTGGTTACACAACGGAAATGAAGACTACTAGATGAGATCGGGGTATTGGTTAGCCTTCCAATTGGAGAAAAAGAGTTAATTCACCAAGCGTCGCTGTTACGTTCTACAAATAAGTTAAAAGATGTGGTGTGCAATATCCAGACAGCCCCAAAGATTAATTTTTTTTTTGTGGAGAGCTCTCATCGAAGCTTTGCCGGTAGTTGATAAGTTGATCTCTCGAGGCATTAAAATGGATCCAAGATGCCAATTGTGTGGCCTTGAAGGGGAAAATGCAAACCACATTTTATTTGGTTGTTCCATTGCGAGACAAGTGTGGGCTCTTTCGAGTTTTCCCTGTCCCCAAGACGGCGTTGATCAAGGTTCAATTTTCACAAATATGAACCAAATTTTTAGGTCTTCCAAGTGTGTGCCTATTTTGGTGGAGGTTAGGAGATTTTTCCCTTGGATTCTTTGGTTATTATAGAAGAATAGGAATAGTTTTCTATTCAAAGGAATTCGATTTTCTGCTATTGACACAATTAGAAAATCCAGAGAAGATTCAGGCCGTTGGTTCAATGCTCAGTTAGTGGATGTGGAAAGGCTATCATTAGATCAGGCGAATCATGTCCCGGTGTCAATCTGTTGGAAACCTCCAGAGACGGGTTGGTTAAAGTGTAATATTGGCCATTCTTGGTCAAAGCACAAGAGGTTGGCTAGGGTGGCGTGGATATTACGAGACGAAAAAGTGGCAGCACTTCTCCATAGTAGAAGAGTTTTTTCACAGATTGGTACCTTATTTGATGTCAAGTTTAAAAGTATTTTGTAGGCTACTGAAAGTATGGCTTCTAATCACGTAGACAAGGTGATCTTTGCTTCCGAAGCGGCTGATTTGCTGGATGCCTTGAGTCGGCCTAAGGCTTTGCCGGCTTTTAAAACTTCTGTTTCAGACTTTAAGTTTTCTCTAAGATCGTTTCCTGCGTGGAAAGTGGAGATTGAAAAGACAGCTTCGAATAGAAGTGCAGCTCTCATAGCTCAAAGTGTAACGATTTAGGATCGTAATCAGTCATATGTTGCTGTGAATTATCCTTTCTCGCTTTCAAGCCTCTTTGACAGTGAGAGTCCCTTGGCCTCTGTTTGAGGGTGTGTTATTTTTTGGTAAATATTGGTCTCAAACCTTGTTATTTTCTTCTTTCTTGTTGTTGTGATTTTTTGAGGTGTATATAGGTCGCGCTGACCGTGGTTGTATCCTTGGGTTTCTACCCTTTATATAAAATTCAGATGAAAAAAAAAAAAACACTTACAAGTGGCCAAGTGGTGAAGTACACTAATCTTATATATCTAAATAAACATAACAAAATGAATATTAAAATTTAAATTTAACTCCATAAAAAGTTGATATAAAGTCTTAGCAATAATTTGTTTTTAAATAGTTTTCATGAAACATATTTAGTTCAAAAGAATCAAAACTTCTACTTTTGTAAAAGTAATTAAATTCAAATTAATATAAAATTTTATAGTACTAATTTTGTTAATATTATTTTATATTCATCTCTGTTATTTTCATTTTTGTTCATCTGTTTTCTTTTCAAACTTTATCATCGTTTATTTTCTTCACATTTTTACTTTTCCACATATTTATTTTCTCATTCTCATTTTTTTCCCCTTTTATTTTTAAAAGGAAAAAAAGCAATTTGGACTCTGGGTTTGAATGGAAGTGCAGAACATATGCAAAACATATGCAGATTATCAAAAAACAGATTGATCTGTATTTTAATTGCCATTCACCTATTTTTTGCAGAACTAAAAAATAATATTAAAAAATTAAATAATCTGCATTGAGATCAAAACCTTTGTAAATAATCTGATCTGCACATGAAAGAGAAAAAGGGGGTGGACACATACATGTGACCAATCATGTAATTTTGTTTTCTTTTATTTCTTTTTTTTTAATTGCTTATAAATGCTTTTAGTTTGATATCTTATTTTATTCATTTCCATAAAATAAACAAATCTACAAATCTTCTAAAGTTTAAAAATATGATTTAATTTAATTTTCGTTTTTTCTATGTAATAATTTTTTTTAAGAATAGATATTTTTATTTAGTGAGATATTTAATATATATATATATATATATATATATATATATATATTGTATTTATTTTCTTTATAAATATCAAAAAATATATATCTAAAAATTATATATATTTTTACTTTACATATTCATAATTTTTATATAATTTGCTTGCAATCACTATTTAGTATTATGCGTGTTGATTTTCTTACAAATATATATAATTATTGCTATAAATATATTTACAAACATAATAATTCAAAAAATTAAAACTTATTAACTGGTATAAACTAGTAGAATAAAATCATAAATATTATTTTATAAATTATATTTTAATTATAAATATGAATAGGACTGATCCATGTGATACTAAAATAGAGAAAATAGGATAATGAGATTCTATGTAAAATGTGAGAAAAATAGTTTATATTAACTTTTATTTTTAAACTTTCTACATATTTTGTAATCGATTTTTTTTAATAATTTTTAAACTTTTAAACATATTTATTCTCATAATTATATTTATTTCATTATATTACAAATACATATAGACAAATAAAATTACTTTGTCTTAATTTTTATTTTTAATTTTTTTTTTATTTTGTAATCGAAATTAATTTTTTGATAATATTTAAATTTTAAATGTATTATTTATTGTATTCATATGTATTTTTTATTTTTGACTTTTAAAATATTTGATTGTATTATTTTATATTGTTACACTATTTAATATAATATTATTATTTGTAGAACTGCATTTGTTCTATATTTTTGCTTGATCTGTATTTGTTCTGCTCGATCGAGATGATCTACTTGATCTGCAATTTTTTTGATCTCTGTCACCATTGTAAGCCTCTCTGAATATTGGGCCGTTATTTGGGCTCAGAATCAGCAAAACCTGTAGAAGATTCCTTAACATCTTCAACCTTGCTGCAAGACTAATTGGTGGGTCCCTTTGCAGCCATGGACCCAATCTTAAACTTTTTCATCGTCGACAAAACAGAAAAAGCGAATCTCTCATTGACATAATAAAATTTAGATAAAAAAACGATTTTCATAATTCAGGAATTAAATGAAGAAAAAGAGAAAAAGAATGAGAGGAATAATAAGGAAGGCTCATATATTAGTCTCATCAATCTCACATCTCTTTCTCTTCTCGTTTCCATTTTTCTCCAACTTCCTCTATCTCTCTCTCTTCTCTTTCTTCTTCTCTATCGCCGCTTCTGTGTATCTGAGCTCTATCAGTTGCGATTCCGATGAGATTAGCATCTGTCAAGAAACCGATGGCGGTTGCGAATGACGAGTGGGTGGCGGCGGCTCTGACGGAGGACGAGATGGTGGTGGAGCTTCTCTTACGCCTCAAGCATGCCGGAACGGTAAAGTCCGAGAGTAATCCCGCGGCGAATCTACCTCTGTTACGGTGGGGTTCTCGTCAGCGACGGTCGCGGCCGTCGAGATTAGGCGTCAGCGTCGGTGTCGGCGTCGGAGGTTTCTTAAAGAAGGAAACGGATTCCGCTAGAGCCAGTCCGATGACTCCTTTATGCTGGAGCGGCGGATCTGGTAGCGGCGGCTCTACTTGTCCCTCCGCCGCAACCGCCGATGGATTCGAAGACACTAGTCTTCAAACTAGCTGCTCTACATCCACCGGATCTGGATCTAAGGTATGTTATCACTGTCTCTCCGCCTCAAATTTCCAAATCTCTCCGCCTGATTCTCTTCTCCGACTCTCCTTCTTCTCCTCCTTCGTCATTCTCTCTGAGTTTTCGTTCCGATCTGGCCGATTTTTGCGGTTCTCCTCGCGATTCGCGTTTTTGTAATTGCTGGCGATTTTTGCAACTCCATTATCGATTTTTTATTCCGTCTTCTCTTTTGAAATCCCCAAATTACACGATTTCCAGTTTTTTTTTGATGACGTCATCTTACGTACGTCGTCTTCGGCTAAAAGAGCGTTTGACCAGATCGCGAGTTTTTGTCAGTTTTAGTCGTCTGCGTCGGAGAAAGTTTCATTCACTCCGCCGGAAAATGTAATGCTCAGCTGAATTTTTACCTTTTTACCCCCTCCGTGTAGGTGAATCTAGTTACCATCTTTTTTTTTTTTTGAACCAATCTAGTTACCATCTTATTTACGGATCCATCGATAGAGTCAAAGGTTTAAAAAAAAAAAAAAAAATTTGTTTTTTTAGTTAATGATTTTATTATTTTGTTTGTTTCAGATTTGTTTTTTTCTTTCTTTTTGGTAAGTTGCACAATTCCTGGACGCGACTTTAATGTGCTAATCTTCCACTCAACGAGTCTTTAAATCTAGATTTTTTTTTACTGGTGAATCTCAACGAACCGGTAAATTTGGTAAACCGGTATGTAGCGTTGATTTTAAGGAGAAAAATTGGCCGGTTTGGGAAAATATTAGGAACCGGTCTGATTTTGTTTGTAGTTGCCCCATAAATTTTGGGGGGGGGGGGTTGATGACGTGTCATAGAGTGGAGCGTCTTCGATACGATTCGGGTATAAAACGCTGTCGTTTGGTAAGCGAGTGAAATCTTGTCGGATAGATTGTCGTCACGTGATGATGATGTGGTGATGGTGTCATGTGATGTTGCCACGCCACGGGATTATCATGATGTGGCGTGCATGATCCATGTTTAAAAACCTTCAACAAATTTATAAATCTCTTTCGAATTTGGTACAGTATTATTTTTGTTTTAAACTTACCTAATGCAAAGGCCTTTTTGAATTTAGTTAGGTCTATAAAATGACTTTTCTTTGAATTAAAGATTTCTCTTTAGTCTTTAGCATCTAATACCCACTTTAATCTCTTATTTAATTCCGTTGAACTTTACCAATTGTTTACCTTTACAGTATTAATAGCTTCATTATCGTTAATCAATGCGTGTGATTCGTTTTAATTTTGCAGGCTGTGCACGCAACAAATGAAATCACCAGCTCTTGCTCTAGGAGATCAAAGAAAAATAAGGTAACAAGATCTCACAAGTCACAACAGAGTATCTTTGATCTTGCGATCTGCACCATCTCTAATTTTCTTGGCATATTTTTACAGTCAACAACATTTTTGGAACTTAAAGATGCGGAGAACTTTCAGTTGAAAGAAAGATTTCACCTTGAAAAGGTATAATTCTCTTTTCTTTCATTTTTAAATAAAGCTTTGTTTTTCTCCTTCTTGCTTCAAAAAATTTGTATTCTAATGATTTGTTGTCTACATCAGAAGATTGCAAATGTGCAAGCAACGTACCAAGAACGAAGTGCCAAGAACCAAAGCTTGAAGAGAATTAAGGTGTGATTTTTTGTTAAGACATTTCTTTTCTTCCTTACCCATTTGTTTCCTCTGATTTTGAAACCTGAATCAGAATCTACTGGTTTTTTTAGCTTGAATACTCAGATCGAATCAAGAACATTCCAATTAGTAAATCTAATCTCGACGAGTCGCGGAAAAAGAGGCGCTTACATTGTTCCATCTCTGAGAAACTCGTAAAAAACGAACATTCCAACAGAAGAACAAGTGAGACCAACAAGGGTTTCTTCTTCCTACCTGATCTGAACATGACACCCACCGAGGAAGACGGTGCGAGCTAAAGAAAGCTTCAAACCAACAAATGCGTCAGGTAATTAATAGAGAGATCAAATGGTGTAGCTTTTTGTCCGTATAAGTGGTCGGAGATCGGAGAGTTCGCCGGCAAGAATTCAAACTACTCAAGAAGGGGCTAGAGAAGATTTATAAGAAGAAAAAGGAGAAGAAAGAATGTAATAAGAGGATTACGGCTATTATTCTCGTTGTTTTCTTCTTTCTCTTATTAAAAGAATTTCTTGGGTAAAACGATCTTTTGCTCTTGGCTTTTGAGTAGTATACGGAAATTAGGTTTTTTTTTTTTTCCTTCCCCCTGATTCGTTGTAGTTAGTGCGTAATTCAAGAAAATGTACGCCACCTTTTCAAAAAGTTAAATATATTTCCTCCTTTTTAGCCAAACACAATCAAAGGAGGATTTATGGTAGATAAAATTTAATAATTTTGAAAATCCAAGCAGACTGAGCATTACGGAGCAGATATCGAGTAAAGTAGTGTAGTGTACCATAATTCAAACGGGTAATTTACTTACTTAAAATCAGTAATTGAAATCACTATTCAAACGGATAATTGTAAATAATTTTTGTATAATAATGAGATTTTGTTTAATATTGTGGATAATTTTTAAAAATTTGGAATAATCTTTGTGAAATATTGAGTAATTTAAAAAAAATTAAAATTTGGAAAAAAGGTTAAAAGTATAATTATCCAAACGGATAATTCGAATATCCAGATTAGTACCTGATCCAACTTTTACCCATTAAAAAAAATGGTGATCCAAAGTCCAAACGGGTAATTTCTATTATCCTTACCCGAAAAATTCAGATTAGAGAAGAATCGGAATATCCGATCGGTAATGCTTAGAGTTAGACGGTTAGACCTATGTCTAGTTAGACTTCAAATTTGCATAGCCAATGGGGCGATAAGGTAGAGAAGCATTCCGATGGGCTGCAAGGCCCATGATCCAATTGGGCATGTTAAAGATCCATTTTGTATATGAGAAACTAGTCGGGCCTCTTTGAAGCCGGCCGCTCAAGACTTCTCGACGTTCCAAAAACTGTTCGACCTATTGTCCCTTTCATTTAGTCCCTCTCAAATCAATCACACAAAAATTCCGAAGCCCAGGATTGGCCCATCTTCGTCCTTTATATTTATATATATTCACTGCCGCAAGAAATCAGCAGAAGAAGAAAAACCCTTTGTTGCAATTTGAAACAATGACGACGACGATGTCAAATCTTCCAAGTGATTTGGTAGAGGAGATTGTATCTAGGGTTCCCTTGAAATCTATGCGAGCAGTGCGATTAACTCGCAAAAACTGGAACACTTTATCCAAAAGTCGGAGCTTTACGAAGATGTACATCGCTAAAGGCGAGCCTCAGATAATCGTGATGATGGATCACGATCTCTATCTAATGGGCAACATCATTGATCCATCAACAAAGCATCTAGGTGAACTTACTTGCCTTAACGAACAAGTCAAGATATCTCAAGTCTGTCACTGCGAGGGTTTATTGTTGTTACGCACCTTGAAAGACGACATTACTAGGTTTGTGGTTTGGAATCCGTATTCGGCGGAAACAAGGTGGGTCGAACCCAGATATACTTACCACATACATGATCGAAAAAGGTACGCGTACGCTCTCGGATACGTGAATAACAAGAACGAATCTTGTCGTAGCCACAAAATCTTGAGGTATATATATAATCACTACCAGGGTACGAACCTTTCTTTATGGTTCGAAATGTACGATTTTGACTCTGATTCATGGAGGAGACTTGATGACACTCTACTCTGGCGTATAGCATGTGGTGATCTTGGCGTTTCTCTTAAGGGAAACACTTACTGGTGTACTCGAAACTCAAGTGGAGACAGCGTTCATATAATCTGTTTTGATTTCACAACCGAGAGATTTAGGCCGCTTCTTAGTCAGCCGTTTACCGATTGGGAACCTCAACCCGTGACTCTATCTTGTGTTAGAGAAGAGAAGCTTGCGGCTTTATCTTGGCGCTGCAGATCGTATGCGATTGAAATATGGATTACGACTAAGATTGAGGCCGAAATGGCGTCGTGGAGCAAGTTCTTGATCTTGACAATCGCTGACATCCCGGTTTCAATTTTTGTGAGTTTCTTCATTGACGAGGAGAAGAAGAAAGCCGCCATGGTTTTTGATAGCCATACAGTTTGTATCATTGGAGAGGATGGATACTTTAAGGAAGTGGATCTCGGAGTACCTGCAGACGGAAGGACGCCACGTGTGTGCTCTTATGTTCCAAGTTTAATGCAAATCAAGCAACCAACTCGTAGGCAAACAAAGAAATTTTAGAAAAGCATTGATATGATCAAGACAAGTTATATATGCACGAGGAGGCAGAAGGAGAAAACGAGATCATTAGTTTCAATTTACAAACCATAATTAGATATGTCTTTCTATGAACAAGATTTACTCTAGTCTCTGTTATCAAATTTGTTTATTCTCATCTATGCAATATGAACAGGATTCGTGAAGATGTCTAAAAACAAAACAGAATAACAATGAAATCGTTTTCTTTTTCTCTTACACATTTTTTGACTATTAAGCCCCAAATCTATTATGTTGGGAATAATAATGATTGGTATATTGGACGTTTGATTGGGACACTATTATCTTCTTGTCTCTCTCATTACTGTTGAACTAAGCTTGAAGATAGCTTGAGAGATAAGCTATCCTAAGTTGATAAGATTTAGAATATATTTAGGAGTTATCTAAATATTAGTTGTAATCCTAATGGAAATAGGATTAGTCTAAACCTTCTCTATAAAAGGAGATGTCAAGGTGTGACATAACTTTAAGAAAGATTGAGAGTTTAAGTTTTGAGGGATTTTGTTAAACGAATAAAAGAGAGTTATTCTTTTATCAATCTTGTTCTTGTTTCAATTCAATAATTGGTATCAGAGCTTTAGAGAAACCGAGAGGACGATATGGGAAATATCGTTCCAGCAGTGGCGAGACCTAAAGAAGGAGGAGGACCTTTGTCGATCATGTGCCCCATGCTCAATACCACCAATTACACGGTATGGGCCATGAGGATGAAGGTAACACTAAAAATCCATAAAGTTTGGGAGGTAGTAGAAACGGATACGTATCCGCTTGATGGAGAGAAGAACAATTTGGCCACAATCCTATTGTTTCAATCGATACCTGAGACCTTGATTCTACAAGTCGGAGAACTTGACACCGCAAGGAAAGTTTGGGAGGCGATAAAGGCGAGATACGTAGGCGCTGAAATAGTTAAGGAAGCTCGCCTACAAACCCTAATGGCAGAATTTGATCGGCTGAAGATGAAAGAATCTGACAAGATCGATGACTTTGCTGGCAAGTTGTCCGAAATTTCATCGAGATCGGCCGCCTTAGGGGTAACCATCGAAGAATCTAAGGTGGTGAAGAAGTTTCTTAAGAGCCTTCCACAGAAGAAATACATACCTATCGTGGCGTCTTTGGAACAAGTATTGGACCTCAATACTACAAGTTTCGAAGACATTATTGGACGACTAAAAGCCTATGAAGAACGGATCTTCGAGGAAGAAGAGGTTCAAGAAGATCCAAGCAAGCTTATGTATCTGAATGAAGAAACTCAAAACTACCAATCAAACCAATCAAATAGAGACGTTGGTAGTGAGTACAAAGGCAGAGGCCGAGGAGGACGCAACAGGGGAAGAGGCCGTGGACGGTCTAATGGAGGAAGAGACCATTCGAACGTCATGTGTTTCCGATGTGACAAGATGGGTCATTATGCCTCGGTATGTCCTGACAGATTACTCAAGCTGCAGGAAGCTCAAGAGGATGATCAGGATGATACGCAAGATGCAGACGAGCTCATGATGCACGAGGTGGTGTATCTAAACGAGAAGAACTGCATACCGAGCAAGTACGAAATGTCCACCGACGAAGAGAATGTGTGGTACCTTGATAACGGACCCAACAATCACATGACAGGAGATAGAAGATATTTCAACAAGGTAGATGAGTCGGTCACTGGAAAAATGAAATTTGGAGACGATTCACGCATAGACATAAAGGGGAAAGGATCGATTTCATTCATCGATATGAATGGGAAATCGCGGATAATGTACGATGTCTACTTTATACCCGATTTGAAGAGCAATATCATCAGCTTAGGACAAGCCACAGAGTCGGGATGTGACATTAGGATGAGAGGTGGACATCTAACGATGCGTGATTCCGAAGGAAAGCTGCTCGTGAAGGCAGAAAGGGCTAAAAACCGTCTCTATAAGGTGCGTATGGGACTAAAAGATGCTGCGTATCTACACCTAACTGCCACAAGCGAGTCAAACAGGTGGCATGCTAGGATGGGACACATAAATCTGGATACAATGAAGTCCATGATTCAAAGAGAACTCATTCTAGGAGTTCCACGAATTCAGTTCGAGAAAGAAGTTTGTGGTTCTTGCATGCTTGGGAAGCAAACACGGCAAGTATTCCCTCAAGCCTCCTCATACCGAGCAACGAAGATCCTCGAGCTCGTACATGGCGATCTCTGCGGACCGATAACACCAAGTACACCTGCAGGAAACAAGTATGTTTTCGTGCTTATTGATGATCATTCGCGATATATGTGGACCGTTTTGTTGAAAGAGAAGAGTGATGCTTTCAACAAATTCAAGAATTTCAAGCGATTAGTGGAACAAGATTCAGGTGCGAGTATAAAAACTCTAAGGACAGATAGAGGTGGTGAATTCGTGTCTCAAGAGTTCAACTCATTCTGCGACGAGTCTGGCATTAAAAGACATTTCACAGCCCGTATACTCCACAGCAAAACGGAGTTGTGGAAAGACGTAACAGGACGTTGATGGAGATGGCGAGAAGTATAATGAAGCATATACACGTTCCTAACTACTTATGGGGTGAAGCAATAAGACACTCTACTTATGTTTTGAACAGAGTAGCGACAAGAGCACTTAAGGAGAAAACCCAGTATGAATCATTCAAGGAGAAGAAACCTAAGATCGACCACCTCCGGATCTTTGGATGTATCTGTTTTGCGAAGATAGATAAGCAGAACCTACGAAAGTTGGATGATAGATCACAGATGCTGGTTCATCTAGGAACAGAACCGGGATCGAAGGCTTATCGACTTCTTGATCCTATGTCGCGGAAAATAGTGGTAAGCAGAGATGTCGTATTCGACAAAGCAAAAGGATGGAGCAATGATAACACGGGGCAAGTTGGAAGCTTCAGCGTTACTCTAGGCGAGTTCGGGAACCATGGTATTCAATAAGAACGAGACGAGGATGTCGAACCTGAGCAAAACGTTGCGGAAGAAACCGGAAGTGATGGTGATCGAGTCATGTCATAAGATCAACTTGGACATGAGCATGCTTCTCGAGAAGAACAGAGTGCAGAGACACAGAGCATAACACCTGTTCTGAGACGATTGGAAAGAGAGAGAACATTACCGAGACACCTGCAAGACTACGTACTTCTTGCGGAGGAGGAAGGAGAAATGTTATTGTTATGCCTTAATGACGAGCCAAGAAATTTCTGCGAGGAAAAGACGTCGAGAGAATGGACGCTCGCGTGTGAAGACGAAATAAACTCCATTGAGAAGAACTATACATGGAAGCTTGTTGATCTACCAGCGGGAGCTAAGTCAATAGGCTTGAAGTGGGTGTTCAAGCTTAAACGAAATTCTGATGGTAGCATCAACAAGTACAAGGCGCAGTTGGTGGCAAAAGGGTACGTTCAACAATACGGAGTTGATTTCGAGGAAGTCTTCGCACCTGTGGCAAGGATAGAAACGATACGACTCTTGATCAATCTTGCAGCGTCTAATGGATGGGAAGTAAATCACCTGGATGTAAAAATAGCGTTTCTACATGATGAACTGAAAAAAACCGTGTCTCAACCAGAAGGGTTTGAGAAAAAAGGGCAAGAAAACAATGTGTATAAGCTAAACAAGGCATTGTATGGGCTAAGACAAGCACCGAGGGCGTGGAATGATAAACTGAATCAGATTCTCATGGGATTCGAGTTCAAGAAGTGTTCGAAAGAGCCATCGGTCTATCGGAAGGAGGTAAGAGGAAACCTTCTTGTCGTGGCAGTTTATGTGGATGATTTGTTTGTCACAGGAACAAGTGCGCGTTTCATTAATGAGTTTAAACAAGAGATGGCGTCAAAGTTTGAAATGAGCAATCTCGGGAAGTTAACTTATTATCTTGGAATAGAGGTGTGCCAACACAAAGAAGGAATAACACTGAGTCAAAAACGGTATGCTCAAAAGATCTTGGAGGAAGCCGGAATGAAAGACTGTAATCCGGTTCACATTCCAATGGAGTCCGGGTTAAAACTAACCAAGTTTGAAGGGGAGAAGGAGATCGACGCGACTTGGTTCAGAAAAAATGTTGGCTGTTTTCGGTATTTACTTCATACAAGACCAGACCTTTCGTACTGCGTGGGAGTGTTAAGTCGGTATATGCAGAGTCCTAGAGAGTCTCATGGAGCTGCCATGAAGCAGTGCTTAAGGTACTTGCAGGGAACCACTACGCTGGGCCTAACATTTGAAAGATCAAAGTCTAAGATACCAAAGTTGGTAGGTTATAGCGACAGCAGTCACAATGTGGATCCGAATGATGGAAAGAGCACAACGAGACATATTTTCTATCTTGGTGGGAGTCCAATCACTTGGTGCTCACAGAAGCAAGAGACCGTGGCACTATACTCCTGTGAAGCTGAGTTTATGGCAGGTACTGAAGCTGCGAGACAAGCAATCTGGCTTCAAGACTTGCTTGGAGAAGTCACTGGCACGACAAGTGAAAAGGTTGTTATTAGGATCGATAACAAGTCAGCAATTGCTCTCACAAAGAACCCGGTGTTCCATGGCCGCAGCAAGCATATTCACACTTGATATCACTTTATCAGAGAGTGTCTCGAGAATGGACAAATCGAGGTTGAGCACATCCACGGGAATAGTCAGAAGGCGGACATCTTGACGAAGGCACTTGGAAGGATCAAGTTTAAAGAAATGAGAGATCTTATTGGCATTCAAGATTTGGAGCAAATTGACTTCAAGTTTAAAGGGGAGAATGTTGAACTAAGCTTGAAAATAGCTTGAGAGATAAGCTATCCTAAGTTGATAAGGTTTAGAATATATTTAGGAGTTATCTAAATATTAGTTGTAATCCTAATGGAAATAGGATTAGTCTAAACCTTCTCTATAAAAGGAGATGTCAAGGTGTGACATAACTTTAAGAAAGATTGAGAGTTTAAGTTTTGAGGGATTTTGTTAAATGAATAGAAGAGAGTTATTCTTTTATCAATCTTGTTCTTGTTTCAATTCAATAATTACAACCTTGACAAGTTCTCTACTAGGGACGATAATTACTACATGATCACTATAGTTTACAGTAACTCAGATATAATCTTGCAATTTGTATTTATTTATTTTGTTGCTTAAAATATGGCGTATATTGCCAATTAGATAGTTCTTTGTTCTGTTTTGTTACTTCTTATTAGATTGTAGAATCAACATCGATCATTGTAGGATATGTTTGATGCTGCTAAAGCGTAAAAAGATCTTAAAATCGCCGATTGATAATTTGATATTAAACATTTACATTGAATAGAGGGTAACGACTGTTGTTAGTGAATTAAATTGAATGAATTAGATTGAATGAATTAAATTGAATGAATTAAATTGAATAGGAGAGGCGAAAGGTTGAATGAATTAGATTGAATGAATTAGATTGAATAGGAATGTTGTTAATGCTTCTTCGGAACATGACATTATCTTTCGTAGGATGATGAAGTAGATATAAATGATTTTAGTTTAATTTTGTGCATACATCTTTCTGAGATTTGAGTTTTTTTAGTTCGATAATTTTTCTCCGCAAGTTTTTCAGTCATCTTACTTATTCGTTCGCCTTCCACCTTTTTTTCCACATGCTATTTGATCGATATTCCAGTTAGTATTCTGAAATTTTAATTTCGAAGAGAATTTGCAGATTTGTGGTTTGTAGAGAAAGTTTTTGTTCTTTACTTCTAAATTTATGTTAGGTGGATGCCTAAAAATCATCCCAAAAAATATAGAAATCCATAAAAAAATTTTTTTGCTGATGTGCACATTCTAGATGGAGAGAAAATTCTCTAATTATATATAGGATTTTAAAAAATATAAATGATTTTTTTAAAAAATAGAAATTATGATTACCCAAACGAATAATTTGGATATTCGAGTTAGTACCCGACCCAACAACTTTTATCCATTAAATAAGTTACGGTGATTCAAGACTTCTCGACGTTCCAAAAAGTGTTCGATCTATTGTTCCTTTCATTTAGTCCCCCTCAAATCAACCACACATCAATTCTAAAGCTCAGAAATTATGATTACCCAAACGAATAATTTGGATATTCGAGTTAGTACCCGACTCAACAACTTTTATCCATTAAATAAGTTACGGTGATTCAAGACTTCTCGACGTTCCAAAAAGTGTTCGACCTATTGTTCCTTTCATTTAGTCCCCCTCAAATCAACCACACTTAAAACCGTAAAATTGCGCTTTTCGTTAAAACCGTAAAATCGCGTATTTTTTGTTCCTGCAAAAAATTCGTTTTTTTGCCAAAATCATAAAATTGCATTTTTATTTAAAACCGCAAAAATTGTGTTTTCCACCAAAATCGCTAAAAAAAAGTTTTCCACCAAAATCGTAAAATATATTTTCTGCTAAAATCATAAAATTTTATTTTCTTCCAAAACCGTAAAATTGTGTTTTCTCGTCCAAAACCTTAAAAATAATTTCAGCCAAAACTGCAAAATTACATTTTTCACAAAAACTGTAAATTTTTGTTTTTTTTTCCAAGAACACAAAATTATTTTTTTCCACCAAAACTAAAAAATGCGTTTTTGATCAAAACCGGAAAATAACGTTTTTCTATCAAAACTTATATATAATATTTTTATTGAAAGTTATAAAATTGCATTTTTCTCAAATTTTAAATTTATGAAAACACAATGATGTTAAATCTTCCAAGTGATTTGGTAGAGGAGATTGTCTCTAGGGTTCCCTTGAAATCTATGCGAGCAGTGCGATTAACTTGCAAAAACTGGAACACTTTATCCAAAAGTCAGAGCTTTACGAAGATGCACATCGGTAACACAGCAGCAACAAGAGAAGGCGAATATCAGATGATGGTAATGATGGATGAAAATCTTTATTTAATGAGCATCATCGTCGACGGTATCGACGTTGAGTCTAGGGGCAAATTTACTTGCCTTGATGAACAAGTTAAGATATCTCGAGTCTTTCACTGCGAGGGTTTACTGTTATGCACCTTGAAAGACGACATTACTAGGTTTGTGGTTTGGAATCCGTATTTGGGGCAAACAAGATGGTTCGAACCGAGAGTTCCACGGTCCATGTGCAGGTACGCTCTCGGATACGCGAATAAGAAGAACGAATCTTGTTGTAGCCACAAAATCTTGAGGTTTATATATGAGTCTTTATGGTTCGTAATCTACGATTTTGACTCTGATTTATGGAGGACTCTTGATGTCACTCCACACTGGCCTATAGCATCTGTTGATCTTGGCGTTTCTTTCAAGGGAAACACTTACTGGTGTTCTAAGAACTCATGTGGATTCAACAATCATATAATCTGTTTTGATTTCACAACCGAGAGATTTAGGCCGCTTCTGAGTCAGCCGTTTACCGATGGGGAACATCACCTTATGACTCTATCTTGTGTTAGAGAAGAGAAGCTTGCGGTTTTATCTGGGCGCTGCAGATCAAAGGAGATTGAAATATGGATTACGACTAAGATTGAGGCCGAAATGCTGTCGTGGAGCAAGTTCTTGATCTTTACAGTCGCTGACATCCCGGTTTCAATTTATGGGAGTTTATTCATTGACGAGGAGAAGAAGAAAGCCGCCATGGTTTTTGATAGCCATAAAGTTAGCATCATTGGAGAGGATGGATACTTTAGGGAAGTGGATCTCGGAGTACCAGCAGACGAAAGGCCTAGGCCACATGTGTGCTCTTATGTTCCAAGTTTCGTGCAAATCAAGCAACCAACATGAGGCAAACAAAGCAATTTATAAAGGCATTGATATGATCAAGATAAGTTATATGCACGAGGAGGCAAAAGGAGAAAACGAGATCATTAGTCTCAATTTACAAACCATAGTTAATTATGTCTTCATGTGCTTTGTTTCGTCTTAATCGTAATATGAGCCCTACTTGCTTTTATGTTTTTTATATTTCGCATAGTACGTCTTAATGTGTAAGCAATTCTTTATGAACATCTTTGTTTCATGCCAGACAACAATCTAGCAGAATCTGTGTAATGGTGTTTTGGTGATATTAGACGTTTGATTGGGACACTATTATCTTCTTGCCTCTTTCATTACAACCTTGACCAGTTTTCTACTAGGAACGAGACTACATGATCACCATAATTAACTCGAATTTTGTCAAAGCATGTAATGTTTATTAGTAATTTTCCTACAGCGCTACTTCCAACCCATTAAATCTTGGAGTCAGAAATGAATATTGGAAGTAAAGAAAACTATGGAACAGAGTTAAAGGTATATAATCTTGCTTACAAAAAAAATTTGAATATCTTTTTAAGATTCCCAGTTAGGAATATTAGCCGTAGCTTCGTTCACCATTGTCACTAATGTCACCTGCATTGTGTTACGCCAACTTAATGATTAGGACTGTTCAAGAAAAACCAAAAGGAACTAAATGAGAGAAGATTTGTTGAAGCTATTATTGTTACCACGCTCTCGGGAACACCTTGGGGAGGCAATGTGAGATTTCTTGGGGGCGGTTTATTCCCGTAAGACCGTTTATCGAATCTCCATTCTCCAATCTTCCCATGCATTATATTCCCCTATAAGTTATATAACACCGTATAAAACTAAACTTACCTAATATCTTTCATTAACTTTGTTGTATTGATTCTTGTTTCATTATATTACATACCTTCATGTCGAAATCGCAGCCATAAGTGTAATGTATTATGTACGTTTTCTTTGTTTCGGTGTCCCAAGGAGGCTACACCAACAGACAAAACATGACTTGTTATGTTCCAAAAGCCTTAAACTTCAATTCTCGGTATATACAAGATAAAGCTTATTAATCAAAACCTGAATCATGAAGTCTTTGTGTAGAATGTTGCTCACGCCGTGTAACGCCGAAGAAACAGCATATGCATACCTTATAATATAAATCATACGTGTAGACCAAATTAATCTAACAGAATAGTCTAGAATTTGAGATCAAATTAGAGTAGAGGGGAATTTTACATTTCAAGGACCCAACCAAAAGCTTTATCTGTTTGTGGGTCATTCTTCATAGCTAAAGAAACGTTCATCCATGTTGGAGCAATTTTCTTCAATGCATTCTAACAAACCAAATTAAATTGTTAGTCATGGAACCAAATATAAGACTTTGTTTGGGAATTTGATTACGATACCTTAGTGACGATCACTGGAGAATTCCCAATGGGATCGATTCTTGATATCGGGCCATTCTCTTTTGGGAAGAATTTGCGGATAACCGATTCATATTTCTCCGGTTCAATGTAGGAAAAGTTAAATGCAGCCCCGAGATTGCCTCTAGCTAGGTTTGGTATCGGTTTAACTATGATATGATCAGGTTCCGCCATGAGAATGTAACTGACATGACGATCAAGAAAACAGGAAAGTATATGAACATCAAAAGTGGCATTCCCTTGCCTAACTATTGGGGTTGGAAAGAAACAAACTCTAACTATGAGGTATTATTTAAATTAAATTGAGAGCTTAGGTATCAAAAAGAGTATCATGAAAATAAGGGACTGAGAATGTAAAATGATATACATACTCTTCCTCTATATGTGCTTGTTGAAGCCATTGCACAAAAGCCCAAGGCCTATTTAAAACTACATATCCCTGCACATTATACACAACTCATCATCATATGAATATTAGTGTAAACATTTCCTAAAAAAATGTTCATCATCCTTGGAATAAAGTTTAAACATAAAACTATTTGTTTCTATACGGTTTTGTTTGAATCCTATAGAATAATGAAGATGGTTATGTTTATTGGAAAGAGGTTTTATTTACAACTTATTTTGATAAATCAAGATTTGAGATTGGTTTTGTCTATGGCTATTTTTCATTATAAATCAGTAAATCACAAAATCTGAATGTAACATCATGATCAATTTCTAAAATTTAGCTAGTAAGACAATAGTTTTTTTTTTAAAAACCGTGGGAATTCCGGATCTTCGTCCCAAAATCTTTTGCAGTATCCAAAATCAGCTTTTACATATTCCAATTTAAAGAATACCATTCCGTGCCAGATGGAGTTTGAATCCGAGGCACAAAAAAACCTAACAATTTATACTACCATTATGCAACTTACCCCTTTTGTAAGTAACACAATAGTTGACAAAAAAAAAAAAAAATTTTTAAAAAAGTAAGACAATAGTTCCGAGCAATATATAAAATAATGAACCTGATCAGCACCAGAGGGAAGAGGGTCAGCAACAAAGGTAGGGATCTCATCCATGAGCCCATCGGGTCGACCCGAATGCAAGATCCGGGTATACCCACCCATATCCGAACCGGCTTCGTCTTTGAACCTGTTGTACCAATAGTACATGATCCGACACTGCCACGTGCTGTACACGGAGTCCGTGGCTGTCACCGCCGTGTGGAACAGTCTCTTCGTCCTCTTTGAAGGAGTCTTGACGGAAGATATGACGTCATCCCCGGAGGAAAATGAGCGGCGACCAGGGAGATCTTGCCGGAGAGGAGGATCACCAGAGACTATGTAGTTGTATCTGATTATTAGAAATAGCGATAGAGTCATGAGAATTGGGAAGAAGAATTTCCCTCGGAAACCCATTTTTTTTCTTAACCTATATCAAAACTTTATTCATGTGCTTATGCATTTGCTATGTATGTGTATGTTTGTGAAGAAAAGACATAGTAAGAAAGTTTCAATTTGTATTAAAAAGTCGTCGCTTAATTGTGTTATTGAGAAATAAGGAGTAGTTGTCAGAAAGTGGTTGGGTCCCACAACGTTATGGTCTTCGTTTTTCTGCTTTATTATGAATTATGATTTGTTGTTGTTTTATAATTGTACTAGGAGAGAATTCGCGCGATGCGCGGATTTTATTTTAATTTGAGATTTTAATAATACGTTTTAAATTTATATTTTGACTATTTGTTTTATATTTTTTAAAAAATATATTATTTTCTATTTTTTTTCTTGATGATGTGTGTAATCTTTTTCATACATGATTTCACGAATCTTTATTTATTCTTCAATTTTCATACTCTTTTCATTTATTTAAATCTTAATATTATAATAATTTTTATTTTTTTTCAATTTATTATTTTGAAGATTTCTTTTGTATATCTTTCATTGAATTCATGTATTTTTCCATGTTTTAAAATTTTGTATATTTTTGTATCCATTTTTATTTTTCTTTATTTTTTCTTATTCTCTTAATTTTTTATATAATTTGTTATCTTCTCGATTTTTATTGATTATATTATTTTGTCTTACGATATTATAGGTTGGAGTTAACTTTTTAATTTCTTCAATATCATTAGAAATTTTTGCTTTGTGGTGGTGTAGATAGCGGTCGCGACCAACTGGTTATAGGTGCAATGGCTTCTTATTGAAGAGTCAAATCAGATTTTCTGCATCTTCTTATCTTCTCTCCTTTTTATTGAATATTTTGTTGTGTCTTACGATTTATATGTTGTAGTTAACTTCTTAATTTATTCAATATCATAAATTTTTTCAGTTGTACCAAAGTTTAATTATCCTAATTTATTTGCAAATAAGTATTAAATCACTTAAAAAATAGAATGATATATTTAAAATAATGTATTATATAATATTTATATATATGTATGTTTTTAATTAAATTTGAATTTCATCTACTTACAATAATTTTTAAATAGTTGAATTCAAATTTAACAGTTTTTATGTATAGCTAATTATACGTATGTTTATTTTTATTTATGTTACTTGATGTTTTAAAAAATAATAATTAATTGCTTATATACTTTATACATGTGGAAAAATAAAGTTATGATTGACTAATAAGAAGAAACTGATGTGTCATCTTCTGGAGAGTCTCATTCATCTATTATATAATAGATGATGATTTGTGATTGTGAATGTGTTATTTGTTTATTTTTTTCAATGATTTATTTTTTGTATTGAATATGTTCAAATATTATTTCTTATATCGTAATAATAGACATTTTATTATATATACATAACATAAGACACAATTTAATCTGAAAGAATAAGAAAGTGAAAATTGAAATTGTTTATAATTATGTTTAGTCTATATCTTTTTATCATATATAGTTGGATGCGTTTAAATTAGTAATTAATATGATCACGACACGTGGTAAGTGAGTTGGTTAGATTTCGACATGTGCTGCAATTAGAATATATTATATAGGTAAAATTTAATTTTATGAGTAGTTATATTTTAATAAATAAATGAGTGTTAGTATGTAATCAATTAAGAAAATAAAAATAAAAACAAAAGTAAATGAGTTAACTTTCATTGTGAGAAAAGATAATCTGAAACACTAATCCTTAAAAAAGAATTTAACTTGAATGCTTTTTTTTTTGGTTGTGCGTTTTGTGAATAAGTTTTTATTTGTCATTAATTACAATAGATGTTGTATATAATTTAGTGATTTGTAACTTATAGGTGGTGTTCGTTTGAAGATTTTTTATTTTTTAATTCTATAAATTTTCCTTTTGATTTATTTTGTTATGTTATTTTTAAAATTGTAGTGTATATTAGATCAGCATGGTTTTTTTAATATCTTTCACTATTATTATAGTAATCTTCGCAAACTTTGACAAAGAGCACTCATGGCGTAATGGATAAGACTGTTGATTTTTATTGAGAAAGTTGTGAGTTCGAATCCCCTCGGATGTGAGGGAATACAAGTATTTTGTTTGGTTCCGCATTTAATGCTAAATAAAACAATTTTTAAAAAATTAAATAAGAAAGAGCAGGTGGCATGCTCTTGTGTGATGACGTGGCACTCCCAGGAGAGTGCCATTCGGCTTTCATATAGTAGATTTGTATGTTATTCAATATGATTCCAATTATTATTGATTTTTTTTTTGTTCTTTCTCTTATGGCAACCGAACACACTTGTTCATTAATTACCAGAGAATATTGTTTACGTGGCAAAAAGTGCTAAAAAATGGGTTCTTGTTGGTAGGGCTGGGCAAAATATCCGTTATATTTGATTCGATTCGATTCAAAAAATTCGGATATCCGTAATTATATGGAGCAAAGCAAATATTAGAAATTAATATCCGTTGAAAACGGAGCAAATCACAAATACTAAAATTTTAATAGACGGATATCCATTCCGCTCCGTTATATGTATATATATATGTATATAAATAATTATATATATATTATATAATTCTTATATGTATATATAATTAAGTTTTGTGAATTTTTATTTATATATTAGATATTTTTATACTGAAATTTAACAAATTAAAAAGAAATTTTTTATAGGAAATTCTTTCAGTTATAAGTTAAATTTTTATTTTTTTTTTATTTTAAAAGTATTTTACTTGATAGTTTAGATAAAAAAATATATTTTTTCATAAAAAGTATGTATTTTTAGTTTTTTTTGTTTGTATTAAAATGATCAAATTAAACATACGCAAATATGCGTAAATATCCGCAAATATCCGCAAATAGCCGTAAATTTTTTGGATATCCGGATTTTTGGATATCCGTATATTTCTGGAGCAAATCAAATCATAAAATTAGATATCCGGTAAAAACGGAGCAAACCACAAATACTTAAAAATTTCCGGATAACCGGTCCGCGCCCAGGCCTACTTGTTGGCCCATTGTGAGTTAGGATGAATTTTCCAAACTGGTTCTTCTGAGTCCCACGTTCGAGAGCTTGGAAAAAAAATGTGCAACGTTCGATCCTCACATGGAAATTTCTTTTATATCTTTCTATTTTTATTTTATAAATCAATGTTTAATGAGCCAAATATCTTGTTTTGCTTGGAGCCTTAAACTTTTTAGGACCGGCTCATATTTTGGTTATTCCATATTTCTTCACAAATTTGAATTTTTCTCTCATGGGTTTTTGCAATATTGGGTACTTTGCCAAAGAGAGGTTTCTCATCCAAATATATCTACCTAGCTAATTTACTCTATGATAAATAAATACCTTAAAAGACATATTTTTTGTTATAAGTAAATTCTACTAATTTATTTTTAAGTTTCAGTTGATATTTGTACGAAGCTTACAAGTTCAATGACTGAATTTTGGTGGAAGAATTCTGATCTTAAAAAAAAAATTAAATGCATTGAATAGGTTGAGAAAAGGATACTTTGCCTAAAAGACTTGGTATAGTTGAATTTAAAGATTTAAGTTGTTTCAAAGATATCTATGAAAGTGTATCCATCCGGAGCCGATAATTTAAGTTGTTTGGGCATGAGCTCCTGATGAGAGGGTTTAATCGATCTATTGGAAATCGAGAACAAAATTTGGTTCGGGTTGATATTGGCTTTATGAAAGAAAATAGGCATGGACAATCAGTTTGTTCGGTTTCTCTGTTATCTAGTTTGGGAAAAAGTTGTCAAGGCTCCGACACAAGATCTATCCATTTTTTTATTCTCAGATATGTATTCCAAGCAGCGAACTACGACATTTGGCGTGAGAGAAATGGGAGAAGGCATGGAAAAACAAGTATGCCATCAACACAACTTGTGAACACCATTAACAAGATTGTTCGAAACTGACTCAGCTTTATCCGACTCCAAGGGGACCTATGCTATGAGGGAAGCCTCATGCTTTGGTTTGCCTTTTTCATGATTTAGCAATTTCAAATAAACTCTTAAAACATAAAAGCACTTGATGTAACAAAAGTTTTTGATTGAATAAATTTGACATTCATTCAAAAAAATATAAAAAAATAGAGTTGCGAATAAAATCGACCAAAAAATGGTTGGTTAGGGTGTATAAAATAGCTGCCGAATTGAATGACAATAACAACTTTTCCTAGGTTGAGCAGATTGTTATGTGTGGGCAAAAACGAAGAATGTCATTTACAATGTGAGGTAAGGGTATGAGTGAGCTCATATGTCAAATAGAGAAAGAGGGGTTGTATTACAAGGCTGAGGCTAGTTCATATATCTTTGCATCCGGCTTTAGCACATGCCAAATTTAAACTCCTTCGTTACAATTTGGAAAATTAAACAGATATCAGTCACCACATTTCGAGCTATGTCATTCAAATATATTTCATTTGTCTAGGCTATATAAGATAAAGCATATCTCTAGATAGAAGGCTCATCCCATCTTGGATTTTATGGATTCTTTGGAAAAATTCAAATAATCTTTCTATTTGAAAGCATTTCCTTTCCACATGTAAGATGGTCGAGAAAACTTGTGAGGAAATTAAATAGTGGATGTTGGTTCAACGAATAATAAAGATTGGTGAAGAAGAGATACAAGATTGTCCGACAATTTGGCGAGCTTCGAAAAGTGGTAGGTTCAATTGCAATATTGCCTTATCTTGGTCTCAATCCAAACAACGTATATGGTGCTTTTTGGTTGGTGAAAAATTCAGGTTCTATTTCATAGCCAAAGAGCTTTTTTTCCCAAGTTGGTTCATGTTTTGATGCAAAAGTAAAGAGTTGGGAGTGGATTTTAGAAAATATCAAAAGTTTGCAGATGGAGAATATTACCTTAATCGCCTTTGGAAGTGGCTTTAAATGCAATAGTGCTGTTTGGGAAGCTCTGAGGAATGTCAAACCTTCAAAACAGCCCTTGGGAAGATTGCATCCTGGAAAACCTGACATTTCTTGGTTTTCTTCTTGTTCTTGTTATCGTTAGATGAATTGGTGAAGTATTATTGATGAATATGACACGGTTAAATACAAAGGAGGGACTCTACACCTAAGGTAAGAAGATATACAAGAGTAATGATAGCGTAATTAGAGGGATACTAATATATACTCATATATACGATAATAGTTCTTGGCCAAAACAGAGAGAGGCTGAGAGAGGGAGACAAAGAATGAAGTTGTAAAAGATGAAATTGTTTTGAGTTTTTTCTCATCTAAACAAGGCTTGAAGCTCTTCAAGCGTTTTGCCTTTGGTCTCAGGAACCCATAGAGTCACGAACACATCCGTGAATGTGATAAAAACTCTTCATAAACCAAAAGATTGGTTAGCTTTCAGTGGACACATTGCTGAACTTTTGTCTTTTGTTAACTTTAATTTGGCTAGATAATATATACGCAGAGAAAAAATATCTAAATTTCCGGTAGACATTTACTAGATTTCTATATTAGTATGTGTGTTGGAGATAAATATTGATCTTTAGGATTATGCAAACTTTTTGTGTCACATTGTAAAGGCCAACTGTCTCAAACCCGTTCTTGTGCCACATTGTTTGGAAAGGATGGTATTAAAGGCTGAGTGGTCAAATGTTAGAACATGTTATGACAGGTTGAATAAGCCCCTTTTTTTTTCCCGAACTCACCATTCTTGCCATGTTATATGGAAATAGTGGTATTAAGGAGATAAATGGTTATGTAACATAACATGCATGACCACATTTCCCAAATAGGGACGACATGTCAACCGGGCATCCTCGACACTACCAAGTAGATAAGTAAGCCCATCTTTTTGTTGTGTTTTCCAGATTTTTACATTTGTATATTCATTTTGTAAGAAACTTACTCTCTAACAACAACAAATCTCTAAAACAATATGTTATAAAATATATCTTATTTTTTACTATATAAATTTAACTTTTTCTGTTTTTTTTTCTTTTTAAGAATAATTTATGATTGTCCTTCTTGTATTTGTTCCATTGCATAATTATAACTTAAGTTTTTTTTTTTTTTTTGAAAAGAACTTAAGTTTTTTTTCTCCTCTTTTTAAGAATAATTTATGTTTTCTTTCTAAAGATATTTTCGTAATATATAAAATAAGATTTTTAATAATAAGAGGTTAAAATAGATTTGTAAGTCTCTTTTTGTCAAAATATTTTTAAATCTCTTATGACTAAAACAAATATTTGAGATTTCTTAAAACATAAAAATTTACAAATATTAAAACAATAACACGCGCTAAAAGTTAATTATTGTATAACACTAAATCTTACTATCTTAATTTTAAAATCTACTAGATTCCATCGTCCAAAATTCCTGAAAATATCCAGAATTTGTGTATCATCAGTATAAACTCACTACGCCAAAAGTCTTGTGTGGGGTTATCGAAATTCGAAAAAGGCAAATTTGCGTTTATTGTCTTTCTCCTTTCTCCTCTCTTCTCTCTCCTCGGCTTTGAGACTGTGACTCCCTCTCTCTTCTCTCTCTCGCTCTCTCTCTCGCTCGCTCTCTCTCTCGCTCTCAAGGTTGCGTCACAATACTAGTGAATGTCTCTTCTTCTCTGTTGTTGCTTCTTGACCGCTCTTTCTCTTGCTCATGGAGCTTCAACTATTCACATTGCTCCTACTCAGCCTCCTACAGGTTTGTGTTTCTTCCTTGCTTACTTTCCTGCACTTTCTTTCTTCTTGTTTCTCGAGAAAAGCCTTCTCTTTTCCGTGAAAGTAAAGAGAAATACTTAAAAAACTTTTTCAATTTTCTCTTCTTCTACATTTGCTGTTTGTCTTTCCATGGAAATGCCACAACTCCACTTTGCTCCCAAAAAACAAAAATCAAAACTTTGCTGAATCCTTCACAGATTTTTCAACTGATTCACAATGGGTTTTGCATATAATCTGGAAATTTTATCAATAGTCCAATTTTTTCTCTGCAGATTCTAGACTTGACCATTAACATTATCTATGCAATTCTAGGGTTGACAGAAATAAAAAAAGTTTCAGACTTTACTACATTGAAATTTCAATCTGATTGTCTGTTTCAGGTTTCGAGAAAACCGGGTTCGAAAATCCTGCAATGAAATTTATAGTGGCAGAAGCGCCATTAAACGGACCTTTTTACAATAACCCTCAAGTGATTGAAGATGCTTCAGTGGCTTTAGCTGCTCAGAGAACTTTCAGAAAAGATCCTCTCAATGGTTTCGAGAGATATACTGGAGGATGGAATATCAGTAACCAACATTACTGGGCTGTAAGATCTTCCCACTTCAGTTTGCTTCTTGAGTCTTTCTATGTTCATCTTTTTAGATGTTCCTGTGATTTAGATATGTCTTGTGTTCTGATATTTGCAGTCTGTGGGCTATACAGCTGTTCCTATCTTTGCTGTTGCTGCTGTCTGGTTTTTGGGGTTTGGCATCTGTTTGTTGGTTATATGTATCTGTCACATTTGCCATAGAAGCAAATCTATCGGATACTCAAAAGTTGCTTATGTTGTCTCCCTTATCTTCCTCATCTTCTTCACTCTTATGGCAATGTGAGTTAAAGAGAAGAAAACGCTACTTTGCTCAATCCACATTTGAGAAAGTTCATGATTTGCTTAGCATTTGAGTTGTTTCTTATCGCAGAATCGGATGTGTTATGCTGTACTCGGGTCAGGTCAGGTACAACAAAAGCACCACAGAGACATTAGCGTATGTCATGAGCCAAGCCGATAGCACGGTTTCACAGCTTAGAGCTATCTCGGATTACCTTGCTTCAGCAAAGCAGGCTGCAGTGCTTCAGGTCCTTTTACCTGCAAATGTCCAAACGGAAATAGATCAGATTGGAGCGAAACTGGATTCTTCTGTAGCCACCATCACTGAGAAAGCCACTAATAGCTCCAATGGCATTAGACATTTCCTTGATTCCGTGTAACAACAACTCCTAACATTCTATCTGTTACAGAAAACACAATTTTGGATTTTGAAACACAATGTGTAACGGTCATTTTTGTTATTGCAGGAGGGTGGCTCTTATCGTAGTTTCAATCGTCATGCTTATCGTGACATTTCTTGGTCTCGGTAAGTCACAAATCTGAACCTTTTGTAGTGTTTTCAACTTTGAAAGACAAAACTTCTGTATGAATATCCTGCAAGTTCAACAACATCTTTCACTACATGTTTCTTTAGTCTCAACTAGTGTATAAACTCTACTGATCTTGCCTAGTTTATATCTTCTCGTGCAGTTTCTTCAATCTTCGGGATGCAGGTCATCGTTTACACGTGAGTAAAACCCTGAAATGTTGTCAATCCAACTTTCATGAGTACAAATTACTTGAACTCTTCCTCTCGTGCAGACTTGTGGTTCTTGGATGGATTTTGGTGACTGGTACATTCATCTTGAGCGGAACATTCCTTCTGCTACACAAGTATGTCTCAAGATTGTCCATTAACTTCTTCTTCTTCTTCTTCTTCTTCTTTGTTAGTTCAATACCTTATTGTGTTTGTTCGAGCATCAGTGCAACTGCAGACACATGTGTAGCAATGAGTGAATGGGTAGAGAGACCCGCGAGCAACACGGCTCTGGACGAGATCTTGCCTTGTACAGACAATGCCACAGCTCAGGAGACTTTGATGCGTAGCAGAGAGGTGACGGGTCAGCTCGTGGAACTCATCAACACAGTCATCACTAATGTCTCCAACATCAACTTCTCTCCAGTCTTTGTCCCAATGTACTACAACCAATCTGGACCGTTGCTTCCATTGCTCTGCAATCCCTTTAACCATGACCTAACCGATCGCCCTTGCTCGCCTGGTGAGCTCGATTTGAACAATGCTACTCAAGTAAGCCCCCCTTGTCTATTCTTTTGAGCATTCCATCTACTGTTGAAACTGTTTCTAGTAACATTGTTTTTATGCCACAACACTCACAGGCATGGAGCAGTTTCGTGTGCCAAGTGAACCCGAACGGGACTTGCTTAACAACGGGGAGGCTCACGCCGGCGCTGTACGGTCAGATGGCATCAGGTGTGAACATCAGCACCGGGTTGATCAGAGACGCGCCGTTCCTGGTCCAGCTTCAGGATTGTTCATACGCAAAGCAGACCTTTAGAGACATAACCAATGACCATTGTCCAGGACTCAGGCGTTATGGCTATTGGGTCTATGTGGGTCTGGCCATATTAGCTACGGCTGTGATGCTCTCGCTTCTGTTCTGGATCATCTACAGTAGAGAGAGACGGCAAAGAAAGCAAGCTCTACCAGAATTCGCAGAAACTAAAGAGATCGTAAGAGTTAACTTTTGATGTATCTTTTGTGTGTCTCTGTAGATTTTGAGCAAAGTGTTGTTAACGTCTCGAGACACTTGATTTGTGCTCCCATGTATGAACGTATCTTGTGAGAAAAATGCAATTCAGATATCAATCAATGGAGAAGGGTCTTGTGCTTTTCTTATTACAGAAGATTGTAAACACCAAATGCTTTAAGATTATACTTTTCAACTCCGAAAGACCTTGAAACCGAGATGCACAAACCGAATGGGAATTTTCGAACACAAAGTTTTCGAATTTCTTTAGTTCAACTTTCCAACCTGGCTGCAGCAGATGCATAGCTGACACTGCTGTCTCGCATTGTCTGGCACTGGCTTGACTGCTCGTACCGCAGGAAATTGATCTTAATCTTGCTTGAGGCATGTTTTAGCATCTGAAAAGTAATCACAAACATAAAACAGAAACGATAAGTTTTGAGAGTGCCTAATTGACCACTAGATTCACCTTCATTATCCATCCATTATACTGGTTGGATCTTAAGCAACGCATCGAGAGGCTTGACGCTTACATGGAGAAAAATACTAATCGGGTGGCGCCCACAAATGGTGTTGTCAAACTCCAGAAGGTACTTCTTGAAGGCATCTGGATCTCCTGTCTCTATTATATCCATTCCCTTCTTGTCTAGTGCCTCAATGGATTTGTGTATTGCACCATGATTGTTGTCATAATGCATATAATTGAACCTATATACAAAAACATACGAGCAAAATCATAACAGAGGCAACTAGGCAAGGGAGAAGAGAGAAGAGAGATGAAGTGAGCTAAGACAACAAACCTTGAGCCCCAATGGCAAAAGTCAGAGGAAACAGAGAAAAAATTATTGGGATCATCCACATATTTGGCTAGCAATTCACCGTACATGGCTTCGTTTTCTTCACTTACTGCTCCAACCAAGATGGGTACAACTTTCACATCGTGCCTGTTCAAAATATCAGAATGGGGCCAGTCTCAACAAATATTCCGCCACGCTATTTAAAAGTTGCTACAGAGCCTTTTAACATTACTACCAATAGTGATGATTACCCTTCAAAAACTTTGGCTAAATACGGCAAGTGCATTTCCATGCTATGCTCAGCTTCATCGACCCGGAGATCCATCATTCCGAATTTCCCCATAGCTCGTATCTCCTTAATCACTGGTGGTGGATACGTCAGAAACACAAAAGAGAAGATCTTTCCTTATCAATCTTTGGAAAAAGAAAACTAGCAAAAAACTTACTCTCCACATCAACGGGTAGATCTCCAATGGGAGTTTTGTAAACTGTTGCAGTGGAAAGGGCACATTTTGGAGTATAATAATGGTGAGATGGACCGAGAAGAAATATCCGGGAACTGAAACAAGACTCTCCAAAAACACACAGCACTAGTCAGATTGAATCAGAGTGGATCCATATATCTTAACTCATCCAAAGCAACACAGCTTTAGAAGAAAACTCCAAGAGAATCGAACGAAACAAGATAATCCGAGCTTGCTTACATGTTAGTGGGATCAATGTTACCAAAGGCATAAGCAGCTGCACGACCGGAGTACGAATAACCTGCGTGCCTGAATACATTATAAAGTTAGGACAAGTGTTAATCACTTTTTTTTTGAGTTAAAGTTGAGAGAAGCTAAAACAACTTACGGTGCAATGACGCCTCGTACATCAGGAGATTTGGTTAAACCAGTTGCTCTAAGCCATTCTTCAAGATCCAATGACAGCTTTGTAGCTAAATAGGAAACAGTAAACAGCTTAAGATTCTTAATCAAATCTTTCAATTAGATTGAGCAGCAAGAGTAAGCGAACAATTAGAGAGAGATTAAAAAAATAATAATCTTAAACCCAGATACTCAAAATCAGATCAAATTTTGCCATTTAGCAAACGAATTTCAGTAAACATAAAATGAAAAATCTTAACTTTAATAATCAGTGATCAACAAACGAAGAAGGATCAAAACCTTAATCATTCAAAACTTAAAGCTTTTGTTTCCCAAACAATATCAAATCCTAAACCCAGATACTCCAATTCAGATCAAATTTTTTGCCATTTAGCAAACGAATTTCAGTAACCATAAAATAAAAATCTTAACTTTAAAAAGTCAAAGCTTAATGCTTTTGTTTCCCAAACAATTTCAGTAATTTTCAAGAGGAATCAATTCGTTAAACCCAGATACTAAACATCAGATCAAATTAAAATCAAAACCTTAACTTCATCAGTGATCGACAAAAGAAGAACACCAGATTAACCCAAAACTAAACATTTCAAACACCAAATGATCTGTCCCAAAACAAGAAAATTGAGCATGCAAGTAAGAAAATTTGTAGGACGCGATAAAAATCAGAAGAACTCACGATTATCGGTATACCAAGAGCCAGCATGCGATGCTTGCCTCACTTTCTCCATTCTCGTTAAAGTGATTGAAGGATCGTGATCGCAGATCAAAAAGCCCTAATTTTTTTATGGTATGAATTCCAGAGCTTTCTTATACTTGAGATACTTGAGAGGGCCAGGACTAGTGAAGATTCTCCTTTTTGTTCTTTTCATCGCTAACTCAAGAGCAGAAAATGTGTGCCGTTTTTATTTTTCCGTGAAAAACCTCGTGCTGTTTTTTAAAACGGAAGTATTTTGATTTTTTAATTAAAATTTGACTCTCTTTTGTTTGCACGTAATCGATTATTAGTTAGGGTATATAAAGAGGAATCTTTTTTTCATTGGCTTCTCTTCGTACGTGACCTAGTTTTCTAAATTATCTTCCATGGCTTCCTTGTCGTCGCTGCCTTTGGAGTTAGCAGAAGACATATTTTCTAGGGTTCCGATCGAATCGTTGCTACGATTCAGAACGACAAGCAAAGAATGGTACGCTTTCTTGAACGACAAGAGATTCATCTACAAACACTTGGATCTCTCCCAGGAAAGATTCATACGAGTTGATGTTGGTTACAATCAATCCATTCAAATCTTCAGTCCTGACAAGACCGAAGCTCTTCTGCGTCTACCAACCCCAGACGAGTTACACAATTATACTTTTAGAAAAGCGATTCACTGCGACGGATTATTGCTATCTAATTGTGGAATTGGGAGAGGTGATTCAATTGAAAAGCTCGCAGTTTGGAATCCGATTTCGAGCCGAGTCACATGGATCGAACCCTTGAATTCTTTCAAAACTTCTGATATCTACGGTTTTGGATACGACCATGTATCCCGTGACAACTACAAGATCTTGAGGATCAACTTTGGCGGCAACTTTTTAGAGATTGAGATATATGAGTTTAAGTCTAAACTCTGGAGAAGTGTTGATGCTACTACTCTCGAATGCAATATACTGTGGGATTCTGTCTATGAATGGAAACATGTATTGGATTGCTAAAAAGGACTGGCGTAACTCTGAAAGCGAAGCCTTCATCCAAAGTTTTGATTTTTCAACGGAAACATTCAAGCCCATATGTTGTGTTCCAAAGGGAACTGATTTTTTTGATAGTTATGACCATACAGTACTCTTGTCAGGTTTCGGAAGAGATGGGCTTTCTTTGTTACATCATCATAGATATGTGAACATTGAGGTGTGGGTTACAAGCAAGCTGACCGATGGGGTTGTCTCATGGACCAAGTATATCGATGTAACTCCTAGTCCCTCAATCTTACGCTCATCCACTTTCCATCGCTGCAGCTGTTATCCGACATACTTCATCCACAAGACCAATAAGATCATGTTCTTGTGCGAGGAAGTAGAACTCAAGCAGAAGTATATTTTCACCAATGTTTACGAAATTTGTGAGGGTGAGATCAAAAAACAAGTTCAGAGGAGAGGAAGACATAGACTGTACGATAACCCTTGCAATGTGTATGTTCCAAGTCTAGTTCCGGTTCCTTGTTTGGGGGACCTTGGCAGTGGAGAGCAAGTTGGAAGTGTAGGAAGAAAGGCATATAAGGCTGCGATTGAAAAACAGAATGATCAGCCACCTGGGACGGCTGCTTCAACCTCCATCATCACAGTGCCACAATCTGAAGCCATTAAAGCGGATGAAATTGCGTCGGGGAAGAAGACCGAAGGTGGGAAGAAAAAGACGATAATCATCCGGTGCGAAACTTGTAATATTTCGACGCTTTCTGAGAAGGTGATGGAGACTCATAAGCTTGGGAAAAAACACAAGGCTCTTCTTAAGAAACAGTATTCTCAGGATAATAAGACCATCTCCATTGGTAGAGACTCATATGGGTATCTAAAACATTTTTTAATATAAATTATACTTATTTCTTCTTCTAAGAAACTCTTACTTTGATTTTCAATTTTTTATTGTCCATTGGTAGAAACCATAAAGAGTTTCTTAAAACCAAAAAAATTATAAAATTATATTTTATTTTAAACAAAGTACAATTAATAAAAACTTAAATATATTGCATTTAAAGGAATTTGAAACATACAACTCATATAAAAACATTTAAAATAGAGATTTGCAACTTATAAACGAAAGGAAACGCTGTATTATAAACTTAATTTTGGCCAAATTTTTGCCATATATGCTCTACCAAATCAGCTTTCAACTGTTGATGCATATTTTTATCACGGATTCGACATCTATTCGCCATCATATTGACGAGATTTGTAGACATATCGGTAGAGTACGTATAATCCACTTGTGCAGTTCCGTTGCCTTCTCCTTCTTGGAATTTCGATACATTAAAATGAATGTATCCATCTCGTTCGTCTTCGACTATCATATTGTGAAGTATGATACATGCTCTCATTATTTTTCCAATTTTTTCCTTATCCCAAAAAAGAGCCGGGTTTTTGACAATCGCAAATCGAGCTTGCAAGACTCCAAAAGCACGCTCGACATCTTTTCGGACAGCTTCTTGATTTCTAGAAAATAATGATGCTTTAAGATCTTGAGGAATTGGAATTGATTGGATAAAAGTTGCCCATTTTGGATAAATACCATATGTGAGATAGTAAGCCAAATGATATTCACATCCATTGACGAAGTAATTCACTGATGGAGCTCGACCGTGTAAAACATCTTCAAATACTGGTGAGCGATCAAGAACATTGATATCGTTGCAAGTACCTGGAGGTCCAAAAAACGCGTGCCAAATCCAGAGATCATGTGAAGCTACAGCCTCTAAAACAATTGTTGGTTTTCCAGATCCACGGGTATATTACCCATTCCAAGCGGTGGGGCAGTTCTTCCACTCCCAATGCATACAATCGATGCTCCCAATCATCCCGGGAAATCCGCGTACAGCTCCAACATGGAGTAGCCGTTGAAGATCATCATGTGTGGGTCTTCTTAGATACTCATCCCCGAATAAATATATTATTGCTTCCACGAAATTTTCCAAGCATAAGAGCACAGTACTTTCACCGAGCCGGAGGTATTCGTCAACCTTGTCAGCCGCACAACCATATGCCATAATACGGATAGCTGCTGTACACTTTTGTAGTCCGGATAGACCAAACCTTCCGGTAGCATCTCTTTTTTGTTAAAAGTATGGAACTTCATTGGAGAGTCGATGAACTATTTTCATGAACAAGTGCTTGTTCATTCTGAAACGTCGTCGGAACTTAGAAGCCGGGAAAGTTGCATCTTCAGAGAAATAATCATTCCATAAGCGGTTGTGGCCTTGCTCGCGATCTCTTTCTATATACTGTCTTTTTTTCTTTTCCTTCGTAGGTAGAACATAATTATCGAACACATTATCGAATGGTTTATCGAATGCATCATCGAATGCTTGGTCAAATGGGTCATTTTCTTCGAAAAAATCATGAGAAGAAGATGCCATTTGTGTTGGTTTTTTTTGCAAGAAATTATTTGTTTTGTAGAAGAAGAATAAGTGTTTGTACGCTCATATGGTAAGAAAGAGAAATATGATCAATATGGTAAGAACGCTCATATGGTAAGAAAGAGAAATATGATCAATATGGTAAGAACGATAAATTTTTAAGGAGAAAGATGTAGAAAAAAGATGTAGAAATTATATGTGTTGGTAAGAAGTAAGTTGTAGAAAAAGGTAAGAGTGGCATATATAGCAAAATAAAGTCTCACGGGTTTGTGATAATACATTTGTACAACAAGTGTCGGTATAAACAAACAAATAACTAACAAGAATAATACAAAGCTACAAAGGAAATGACTCTCACGGGTGTGTGATAGTACAGCTTCATTTGTTTGGTTTTGTCCGTCACTTTCTTTTTGGGAGTCAGAAATGAAGACTCTCTCACGGGCGAATAGTCTTCCTCACAAGCTGACATCCATTCCTCCACCTCGGCCCTGCAAGAATTACATGAGTTTTTAGCAAAGCAGTAACTAATCAATACAAATCACTTTCTTAAACTAAAAGTTAATAAATGGCTTGAATAATGATGATAGCATAAGCGGAAAAAAAAATGGACATGGCCTAATTGATCAATACTTACCTTCTGAAGGTTTTCATCTGAGTCAAGCTTCCTTTTCTGACACAAGACTCGGGAATCCACCAAAGCCTCACGCACGATACAAGGGACTTAAAGCCGGGTGTCGGTTGATTCCACAACCAACGGGGGTTAGAGGCAGGATCCCAAGGGCTATTCCTCGCGAGGGATGCAAGTCT